>JAFHAW010000228.1:0-165454 GCA_019022515.1 Quercus aquifolioides
CTTGTTGTATCTCAATGGTTGCGAGATGCATTTGAGTTTGATTGTGAAAGGAGTGAAGGAGCCGTTACAAATCAGAAATCCGATGAAGCACGTTTTCAATAAGGTAACTTTGCTTGGGTGTTTGAAATCCAGGGGGAACAGATGGAGTGCCAGTTGATTGTACAGGTGTAACTGTAGCATGAGCTGATGGAGATGCATGTGTGGATGGCTCACTCTTAGGTGTTCTGGAGGAGTGACTCTTGCTCGCTTGGAGAGTGTATATGGATACTGGTCGAGGACGAGACACAATTTTTCCATCTGATGGAGGACTAACACCTTCACGAAGGATGATCTTCATGATGAGACTACAGGATGGAAGATTTGTTCGTCCTGCGGATCGAGCCGCTGTTTTCCCAATGATCTGAAATATGTGGGCACAGATGTCAATTGGGACACCGAAAATGAGGTCACACAGGAATTTAGCCCTTCCAAGACTGATGAAAGCTGTGTTTGATAGTGGGTAGAGGTTGGAGAACATGATCAGCTTTAGAGTGGTTAGTTCAAGCGAAAACAGTGCAGTGCCTATAAATGATCCTGTGCTTCCCACTTCATGTTCATTCCCAAGAACTTGAAGAATGTCTTGTGCTTGAAGTACTCTGTCATCATACGGAGTTCGATCCACATTTTCTGGTCTGGTGATGCGAAGAACCTGAGCAATGTAGTCTGCATTGATGGAAAATTATGTTTCTCGTACCCAGCATTTCAACTCTACCCCTGTGTATCTGGCATTAAAGTAGAATTCCTTAACCAATTCTTCAATTGGATCCTCAAAATTTCCAAAAAGGTCAGCCCAATCTCTTTCTTCAAAAATATTAGGGATAAACGTTTTTCCCAGGGTATCAAACTTAACAGTTTGTTTCACAGTGGGAGTAGCCTCTCTAAAAATGTCAGTGTAGGTCTTTGAATCAAGAGGTGTCCTGAATCTCTCAGTGGTAAAGTCTCTAGATGACTTAGACGAGAGTCGTGTTCGTTTAGCAATCGGGGTTGACAGGTCATCGGTTACAATGTCTTTGCCTTTAGAGGAACGACAAGTCATCTGCAAGAGAACAAACACACAACAGAGAACCAAATGCAATACCACAGGGTACCAACATCAACTCGATTAGATTCAGATAAGAATGTGAATCAGAGAGATTTCACTCAATCACAAAATATGAATCAAATCAACAATAAAAAATCATAAGCGACACTGAAGTATTGTATGAAGCAAGTGAACAAAAATGGTGATTGTTCAGATACATCTCAGTGTCAAGTGACCACTGAATATCACAAAGTCACAAATAACTGATATCGTGACAAACTACCATGAGCATGATACGCACAAATCACTGTAGCCATGAAACACTCCATAGAGCACAGACTCTATATAAACAACAGAAGCATAAACAAAAGACCATAAAAAACACTAACACAATAAACAAAGAACACTCAACAAAATAGAGCAAACCCTCGAACGAACATGATATTTCTCAAAACACAATGGCAACTCACAAATCAAGAAAATAATGTTTAAATCATGACATATGAAGTGAGGGAAAGAAAACCCATACCTTTTTCTTGAAGATTTGAGAAGAAATGATGCAGAAATAGAGGATTTTCAAAGAAATACTCGGAGTGTTTGTGAGAGAGAAATGGGGAAGACAATGAACAGTCATAAAAGCACGAGGGAAAAACTGAAAAAGTTTTTAAAATTGACCTTAAAACGCAAAACACGCGTTTTTCGCGACTGGATCAAGTCGCCAGGGTAAGTCGCGAAACGCTGTGAAGCCAAGATTCTAAAAAATCTTCCAAATGTTTTTCGCGACTGGAAGGTCTACCCGCGATAGAGCCGCGAGGTGAGCCGCGAAAATCTCTGAGTATTCTTGCGACTGGACCTTCCACCTATGAACAAGTCGCCACATTGAGCCGCGAAAGTCACAAAAACTCAAGTTTTGAAAAAATTTCTAAGTATTTTTCGCGACTAGGACATTAACTCGCCATAAAGCCACGAAAAATCTCGGAGTGGGCTCGCGATTAGGGCATGCGACTGGGACAACCCACAACTTAGTCGCCAAAACAGGGCAACACTGTTTTTGAAATTTTTGACTTTTTGAAAGAACAACAAAGTATTTTCCAAAAACAATTAAAAACACTCAAAAATCTTTTTGTGTTTGATCAACAAAGATTGAGCATGTGAAAACACATTTAATCAAGTACAATCACACAAATGAATATGGCATTCATTGAACATAGACTTGTGTGATGTGTGTGGATATCAAAAATGAGATAGTCCTTAGTCCAATGTGAAGCTTCAATGATCAATTTAATCAAGGCATACACAACTAGCACTAGATAATGTGACCCATCTCAATTATAGAAGTATATATATATGACCTCCCACATAAACTTGAGTACAATTCTTTGAAGCTTTTCATTTGGCTCCATTTTCAACATATCATTTGATCTTTTTGAATCAATACATCTCATTGTGAGATGGATGCCTGAAATTTTTTATATTTCATTTGAATGAGTTAGCCTTTGGCTTTGTGGGCATCATACATTTTATTTTGGTCGCTTTCCCTTTTTCCTAGTCAAATACTAGTATGTGTGACTGGCTTTTGCAGCTCAATATCTCTTTTCATTTGGAGATTTACATTTGTAGAGCTCTTTAAGCAAAAACAACAAAATAAAAAGTGGGAAGATATATAGGCATAAGTCTATGCATGTCTTAAGATCAACAAAATCATTCACTAATCATTCATGACAAGGTTGAAGATCTATTTACAACAGTCACATAGATGTCAAGATTTCTTCCACAATGATATGAGTGCATAAGAGACAAGCTAAGCTCGTAGATGCACAAAGCCATTAGTACAAAGGTACAAGGCACAAGGTACAAGGCAAAACATGCTTTGAGACAAAACTCAACAATGTGATCAAACTTTTTGGGATTTTCTACTTTTTATGTGTTTTTGGATTTTTGACACAAAAGCAGTAAAAGAAAGATCAAAAGCAACAAAAACACCAATGTAAAAACATTTGAGCAAAAAAAAAACAAACCAATTTTCAACACTAAAAAACATAAAGCATACAACCAAGCATATTCACACAGTATAGGAAGAATTAATGCATGGACATGTTGTAATGCTTATGCATGAGTACCCTTCGTTACCCACACGTCACGTGCGTTTGGGGTGATATCCTTGACGGATTAGGTATGAGTGTTAGGACTGTCAAACCTTCGTGTGAAGCTTTCCAGGCAATTGGTGAAGGCATCGATCATCTTCATCATGTCCATCATTCCTGGATCACGGTTCTGACTTCTTGGTTGCTCACCACCCCAAGACCTGTTGTCATTTCTTCTTCCTCGTGACCGAGGAGCACTAGCATTGTTCAATGCTCTCAGCTTGTGACAGTTGGGTTTTGTATGTCCTTGCAATCCACAAAAGTGACAAACATAATTTGTTCTAGGACTCCGTTGTGATCTTGGAAGTGATCTTCCTCTAGCTTCAAATCTGACTTCTGATTGATTACGGGACTTATTAACACCCGTTGATCACACCTTCTTCTTCTTCTTAACTTTCTCAGTAATAGGCTCTTCTACAACCATTTCTTTGGACTTCACAAACTTCACTTCTTTGGTGACATTGGCTGATGAGCTACTCCCTCCGGTGTATCCCAACCCGGACTTGTCTGAGGAAGGTTTTTGAGATGAAATAACATCTTCCAGCTTCTTGGAGGAGACCCTTTCTATCTTGGCATGAGCTTGCACTACCTCTTGCTCAAGAAATCTCACTTTTGTGTAAGCTTCTGATAGCTCACCATTTAGTGTTTCAATCTCACACTTCGCCTCCTTGTATCGCACCAGAAGACTTTTGTAATCTTCCTCAGCCCTCTTCATCTTTTCACAGCGTTGCCACCTTGCATACTCACCGATTTCTCAAGGAGTAAGGCGTAATTCTCTTGAAGTCCAGATGTATCTTCATCCTCTTCAGCCTCCGATTCTTCAACAATCCCAATAGACTCCAAATCAGAATGCTCACCAAGCTCCTTCACAAGTGTACCGAAATCATCTGATGATTCCACATGTGCAATGGTCATGAATGCGGAGTAATTTCCTTCTCCATCACAGCTATCCTCCGAATCAGAATTTGACGAATCCGAGTCACTTAGAGTAGTAGCATAGACATTGCCCTTAGACTTCAAATAATTAGGACATGTCTTTTTGAAGTGTCCATGTCCATTACACTCGAATACGTGATTCCTTGCGAAGATTGGGATTCTCTACCCTCTTTCCTTCGGAATTCTTTCTTCTCCTTCCCGGAACTCTGAAATTTTCTTTTGTCATCAAATTTCCCACCAT
Organism: Quercus aquifolioides; assembly: GCA_019022515.1. Classification (NCBI taxonomy): domain Eukaryota; kingdom Viridiplantae; phylum Streptophyta; class Magnoliopsida; order Fagales; family Fagaceae; genus Quercus; species Quercus aquifolioides. The sequence continues at coordinate 4,382 of JAFHAW010000228.1, forward strand.
TCTTGAGTTTCAAGAATTTCCGGAAGTTCTTTACAAGATACGCCACATCTTTATCTACTGCATCTTCTTCCGAAGAATCCTGAGATACCACCCTCTCATCAATTGTCTTAAGAGCAAGAGATTTGCTCTTCTTCTGTGTGGGCAGTGACAATTCATACGTCTGCAATGAACCAACCAACTCTTGAACTTTAATGTCGTCAAGATCCTTGCTCTCTTCAATGGCCGTTACTTTGACACGAAAACTTTCTGGCAGTGACCAAAGGATCTTCCTTACAACTTTGGAATCCTTCGTCTTTTCCCCCAAATTGAACTTGCCAACGACCACCTCGTTCAGCTTATTGTAAAAAGAGTCAAAGGACTCATCCTCGCTCATCTTTAGCTCCTCAAAGCGAGTGGTCAATATCTGGAGTTTGGTATCCTTCACCTTCTTAGTCCCTTCATAAGTTGTTTCCAGAATTTCCCATGCTTCCTTAGCAATGGTGATATGTGAAATCCTATGAAATTCTTCTCGAGAGACATCACAGAAAATAGCATTCAAGGCTTTGCTATTTGCATTAGCCGCCGCAAGGGCTGCCTTGTCCCAAGTGGATTTGGCAGCCTCCGACCTTGTCCAACCTACTTCAACTGCATCCCACACAACATCATCAATAGAACACAAAAACGCCCTCATTCGGACTTTCCAAAATGCATAATTATTACCATTAAAAAATGATGGTACATTAAGAGATTGAGACCTATTCATCTCAACAAAGGGTCAGGGATCACACTTAGGTAATAAAACCACAGCAAGTGTACCCGCTCTGATACCAATTGAAAGTTCAATATGTGTGTAAAACACCCTTGAACATTTAGACCCCAAATTACAAATTATCAATTCAAGCTTATTATCAAATAATTAATGTGCGGAATATAAATATAAGCCAAACACAGAATTGATAAATAATCTAAGTCAATTATAATCACATCCACAACAGAAAATAAAAGGCAAAGATAAAGGGAAGAGAGATGCAAACACAAGGACAACACGTGATGTGTTATCGAAGAGGAAACCGAAGCCCTTAGTTTAAAACCTCTCCGCCGCCCTCCAAGCGGTCAATAATCCACTAGAAAATGTAGTTGGGATACATGAACAGCAATAGACTCTCCAAACCTAATATACCCAGGTACCTAAGCCCTCTAAGTTTCTTGTTCCAACGAGGTTGCGCCGAACCTTTTTCTTCTCTAGCTTATCGGATTCCGCTATAGCCCATAGCATCAACCAATAACTATTGGTTCCTTCCCAAACTGCTTCCCTTAGCACCAAAAGATATTTTCACAGACGTGGGTATGGTGAGAAAAGGATTTGGTCAATAACCTCTCAAGGATGTATTAATGGAGAGGAAGAGAGTAGAGGAATTTGAGGAGTCTTTTAGTAAAGATTAGGGATGAGGCAATCTTGTTTTTCTCTAAGGTTTCTCTCTCAATTTTCTCTCCGGAAGCTCTCCATATTTCGTGGGTATAAGGGTCTATATATAGTGGTGTGTGTTTGGAATACGAAGAGACAGTTTTTGCCAAACAGGGCAAGTTGGCGGCTTGGCGTTGTGACTGGTCTGAGTCGCGAGTTCAAGCCGCGAGATAACGACCTGGCCAGCCTGGGACTTTTGTCCTGTAGTGCGACAGCTGGCATGACCCTTCACCTCCCCGCATGCTTCTCACGTGTGCTGCAGTTTGGCGGCTTGCCAGTCGCGAGTCCTAGCCGTGAGTCTCTGCTTCTATGCACAATCTTGAGCATTTCTTCACTCACTCTCACACACTACCATTACATGAATCCCACCTAAATACAGAGTTACTAAGTGCTAAATTACAAGCAAATTGGCACGGAATAAAGTCAACAAGATGGTTGATAAAATTCAACCTTACAAATACTATATGTGCAATGGTGATAGATCGATTTATTAATATGTATGTTCATTAATGAAGTATTAGTGAGATTATGTTTCATTAAATATGAGATGATATTAAAGTAACTTGCATCCAACGGTACAATAATAATGAATTAACATATACTTAATAATTAATCATGAAAATAGAGAAATATTGACTTAGCTTGTGTGCTTGTAACTCCAGCCGTAGAACAGCAATGGACTTATGACATTTCAGCAGCGCGATAAAATGAGTCCAGCAGTACAATATGATATTATGAGTCCTTCATGGTGACTTCATGATTGAAGGGGAAAAATGGGTGCAACTTGAGGGAGAGAGAACATGTCCAGTTGTGTGCATAGATTGGTTAAGTTTATCCCCTTTCATCACGAACTTAAATGACTTTCCCGATGTAATTCTCTTTTGGTTTTAGTCAAATATGAGTTTCATGAGAATGGCTTTTAGTATTATAAGTTTTTGCCTTTCATAAGAAGGGTTTTTAGCATTATAAGTATATGTCTTCCATGAGAGAGGGATTTTAGTAATAAGTTCTTGGAAGAGTGTTTGATATGTTTTAAGATGTGTGGAGATGGTAAGAAATATATATATATATATATATATATATATATATATATATTGTGAGATATGGTGTTTGTAATATGTATAAAAATTATATGTAGATACTTTGTTAGACATGGATCTTGTATATGTATACTTAGTGAGACATGATGTTTAAAGATATATGAGAAGTATGTATGAGTATTTTGTGAGGAATGTGTTTGTAAAATATATGGAAGTGTGAGATAGATAATATGAAGGTTAAATATAGTAAATACATGAGATTATAGCTGCTGCTAGAGTGGTTTTTTGTGTTGTGTCATGGGTTATGTTGCTTGTTAAGAAGGGAGATTTTGTATGAGAAATAAAGAATGAGATGGAGATGTGTTTTTGGGAAGCAAAATGATGAAGTTTCAGAATATTAAGGTGTGGGAGAGATGGATAGTGGTGTAATAGGTGTGATGTAATGGTGTTATCTAAGAAGAGATATTTTTTGTAAGGGAGATGGAGAAATATGGAAAAATTTAGAGATATGTGCAGCAAAGTGAATGAAGTTTCAAAATATTGAGGATGAGAGAGGGCTGGATCCCCCCATGGTGTGTGGCTTGGTTCTCTTTATATAGAGCCAAGTATGTAACTAGATCAGAATTAGTTGAAGGGAAATTCAGCAAATAAGGAAAAGTCTTTGACAAAGTAAGTGGTTTTATTAGTGATTTTTTGTTTTTTAGCCAAAAGAAGAAAATTTGAGACTTTAATGCCATGTCATAGCTGTTAAAGCTGGATGATGTCATCTGAATGACATCATTTGGCATTAAATTCATGGTTTAGCTAAAGATGATAAGATAATCTTTATGGAATCCTTCTATTTCTGGTATTATACCTAGAGGCTAAGGATCTTAGCTTAAAAATGGTAGGATTTCTTTTATGGGATCCTTGCTTCTTTGGGTATGACAACAAGCTGCTGGGATTGTGCATTAATGGGTAAGTGATGTCATTTTAGGACATGTGTCAACCTGCTGGAGCTACTGCAGCTTCTGCTAGAGTTGTTACAGTTTTTACAAAAGTTGTTTCTGTAGAAGCTGTTTCTGCAGAAGCTGCTGCTGTTGGTATTTTTGGCTAAGTTTCCTCTTTTGGAAAATTATATGTTTAGTCCATATATAATTTTGGTAAGTAATAGACTAGTTGGTTGATATTTGATGAGGTTTTAGAGATGTAATTATGGTCTTTTTGTATTTTAACCAAATCTTGGAAAGTAAGGAGAGCATTTAATACTAGTTATGAGATATTAATATATATTTAGTCATGTGCTTGGAATTGATTTAAATGATAATAATATAATTTATATGAAATACTATAATTACATTTTTAAACTTATATTATATGATGAACATTAATTTTTATGTAAAGAGTATGGGAAGTTTTATCATTTTAAGTGTTATGTGATTGTAGGAGGCAAAATTTTAAGCCAATCTCAAATTGCCACATCAAAATTTAGTGGCAAATTCTAAATTAATGTCATTAAATTAATCAAATTAGATGATGACATGTGTCATCCAAATTGACATCATATTGGCATATCAAAATTTGCCACATGTCATTTGGCCCACAAAATAAAGATAGATTTCATATTTAAAATTTATGAATAATTATCTTTATTAAAATAAATAAATAAACAAGATAAAGATAAATTTTCTATTCAAAATTTGATAGATAATTATCTTTATCAAAATAAATTAAATAGAGATAATTATTTATCTTTATTAATTATTATCTTTATCAAAATATGATATTTATCAAAATAGATAAATAGAGATAATTATCTCTAAGAAGAATTTGGGCCAATAAAAAATCTACTACATACTTTCAAGTATATCAATTCGAAGTAGAGCTTATCCTCTAAAATCACTATAAATAGAGGACATCCCCTCTCATTTTGAACACCAAGTTTTCAAGAGACCCAAGCTCTGAAGAAATTCTATCTCAAGCATCTTTGAAGAACTTGAAGAACATTCAAAGGGCTTGAAGAACTTGAAGAACATTCAATGGGCTTGAAGAACTTGGAGGACAACAAATCTCTAACAAGCTCAAGGCTAGAGATTCGTTGTGAAGACCATTCAATCCTTCTTCCAATCAAAGTCAAGGAGATCTCTTGTTCGAGTTCTTTGAAGTTCTATTGGAATTAAGCTAAAAAGCCTCCATAAACTCCAACAAACCCAAATCTTTGAAGCTCAACGGATCAAGCCTCTAAAGCCCCGAAGAACTTCAACCTATGAGCCTTCACATTCAAAGACTTGAAGAACAATAAATCTCTAATAAGCTCAAAGCTAGAGATTTGTTGTGAAGACCATTCAATCCATCTTCGAACCAAAGTCAAGAAGATTCATTGTTCGAGTCAAGTTCAATGAAGATAGAATTAGAGGGTATTCTTTTGTAAAAGAATTGGAATAGAGATTGTACTCATTATTCATCAATACAAATTTTATATTTGCAAACCATATTTCTTTTCAATTGTTTGATTTTCTGCAATTGAGAAATTTTGTGTTTACAGTGATATGAGAGACTTACCAAATGTTACCTATTGCACACTGACCCGTCAGAGTTCAGGGAATTAGGGAAGACATGCCAAGTAACATGCTTTCCTTTATCAACTTTGAACCACTGGAGTTTTACTGAACATACTTCTTGGTCCTCCAAACCACGACTCCCAAAATTCCCCTAATGAGACTCATGAGCTTGGATCATGAGCCAAAAAATGAGATAATGTACTATGGGCTTTGATGTCTTTTTGTGTAAATATGGGCTCTTTTGGGCTTTAGAAGAGATTTTCCCAAAATCCATGATAGTGTTGACGTGGTGCGGGTCGCTAATGAAATGAAACCATGTGGTGTGAAAAATTTGTCCTCAATAGCTGTTTTCAGTTTCTAATTTTTAAAAGTCAATGAAAAAATGCATTTAATTTAATAAATCTGTCTCATTTAATGAGTTAGTATTAGAGTACAAATCCTAGTAACAACAAATTTTAGTATTTTCTATTTTTTTTTTCAAAAAACTATATTTTTAATTTCAACTAACCAAACATGTTTTTTATTTAAAAAATACAAGGAAATTGTTTTTTTCTTTATATTCCCCAAAACCAATTTTTGAAATAGAAAACTAAAATAGTTACCAAACATAACCTTAGAGTGACCTAGAGATCAATTTTATGGTTGGCAGATCAGCTTGTAGCAACAAGTAACTTTGAAGGCGTAAGACAAGTTTTGCATTTTCATGTTGATGTTTGGAGGGCTTAGGTGCTTAGGCTTACTACATATGTGGAAAGTCATGTGAGTATTGCTTGAATTGCAATAACCTTCAATAATAGACTTGTTGAGCTAATAACCTTCAATAACCTTGAATTTTCAATTGTGTTCACTAATAGAGGCTGATTTAGAAGGTGAAAACTAGAAACATGACAATGAAAGCAACAACAATAACAACAGTAACAGTAAATTAAGCAACACCACCAATAACAATCACAATGAATGATAAAGCAAGTAGAAGTGCTAGTTGAACTCGTTTCAGCTCCAAACCCTCGAGAAACCCTCTAATTATGTGTACAAATGAAAATTGTCCCTTTTTTTTTATAATTTTATTTCAATTTGTTAGATTTGTTCACTTAAACAACGTTGTGATGTGGGTTTTATTTTAAGGGTTTTATTTTATTTTATTTTTTTGGGTTGAATGATAAAAGGACATAATCTAAATCACTCATTATTAGGGAAAAAAAAATGTCATGATTAAAAAAGAACTATATTACGTAATACAGTTCTTTTTCTTTTTCTTTTTTTCTTCATTTTTTTCATTTTTTATAATCAACATTTTTGAACAATAGGATTTGAACCCTAAAAACATTTACTAGAATGTGTCAACCAATTGAGTTACAAAACTTTTAACCCAAACTCTTGATATTTTAATAACTCTCAAATACTCTTGCTATCCTGCATCTAGATTGTTAAATACATGAAATAAAATGATAAACAATGTGTCCTAGCTAGTATTTCCCCTGGCTTGAAAGAGAGAATCCTTCTATTCCATGCAAAAACTATCTATTCTCGTGCTTTTCTTTTCTCTTTTTCACAGTGCTCTTAGCCTCTTATTTCTTACCCATATAAGGGGGGAAAACCAAGAACAGTGCTCCCACATGCATTTTTATCCTAAAGAAGACTTCATTGCTCCAAAGAGGTAGTTTCCAGTCTTCCACCCATCACTCCTGAAAAAGTGATCGTTACACATTTCTGTGCATCAGTGACTGTGGCAAGTACTCAATCTCTCCACTGTTATTAACTGCTGTTGTCAAAGTCTGTGTAATCAAATTCTAACAAAAAGCACGCAATTAACTTGGCTTAATGATCACAATGACATTATTTATCTCACCAATTAGGCCTTTTTAATCTCTGTCGGTCTTTATTTTTACTTTTGACTCATCAAACTTTGATGGCTTCCTCCACCTCCAATATTTTGAAACTTCTTTTGCTCCTCTCTGCGCTCAGCTTATCAAGAATATGGGCTCTCAGCTCTTCTCCTTCCTATTCTTCTTGTTATTCTTCTTCTTCTTCTTCTTCTTCCTCTTCCTCTTCCTCTTCTTATTATTCTCCATGCCCATCTCCTTCTCCTTCTCCTTCTTCTCCTCCTCCTTCTTCTTCCATAACTCCTGTGCACAATTCCGAATATTTGTGCTACAGGTACATAAAATCGATCTGCAAAACCACACCATACCCAGATGTCTGCTTTGAGGCATTGGAACCCTCCATCAACGATATCCCAATTAATACCAGTCCAAACAACACTGCCTACTACCTCGTTTACACCTTTAAAACCGCAATAAACGAGTTCAAAAAGCTTTCCAATCTGCTCTCTAAGGCCACATACTAAAATAATATCATCGAAAAAAAAAAGAGGAACCATCCAGGACTGCACCGAATTGCACCAAATCACCTTGTCTTCTTTACAAAGATCAGTGTCCCGAATCAATGATGCACCCATTAATGAACGCAAACTAGCCGATACAAGAGCTTACCTTAGCGCAGCACTCACAAACAAGATCACATGCTTGGAATCGCTCGATTCAGCTTCAGGTCCTTTGAAGCCAGCCCTACTAAATTCCATAACTAACACGTACAAGCACGTGAGCAATTCTCTTTCAATTCTGTCTAGCCAATTCCCCCAAAATATTAGCCAACACAGCCAAAATAATAGGCACCTAGTGGACGTGGGTGTTCCTACATGGATTTCAAAGAAATTAGAAAGCCGGACACGGATGTTGGAGAGTGAATATGACCCGAGCAAGGTGCTGCAGACTGTGGCTGCTGATGGAACTGGAAACTTCACCACCATCACTGATGCTATCAACTTTGCTCCAAACAATAGCAATGATAGAACACATATCTATGTGAAACAAGGGATTTATGAGGAAAATGTGGTAATCCCAAGTTACAAGCCAAACATTTTTCTGCGTGGAGACGGAACTGATGCCACTATCATTACTGGTAAGAGACGCGTGGTAGATGGCTGGACCACTTTCAGCTCTGCAACTCTTGGTATGTTTAGCTAATTTCTTCAATTTCATTGCAAGCATGCCTTTTGTTTTACTTTTATATATATAATAATTTGTGTCCTTCCCTAACTAATTAACCTTTTTTTTTAAATCGTGTAAGTTGTACTTGTGAGGCACAATACATATTCATGAAATAGTGCCTTTGTTAATTAAGTTTTTGTTTTTTTAATAAAATAATTCTGGAGGAAAGATTTGAACCTTAGGCATGTTTGTTGGAATACCAAAAAATGCCAATTAAGTTACAACACTCTAAATTTTAAGTTTGAGCACTAAATAAACTTTAATTTGCTGGGATATATTTAAGTATTTAATTGATATTAGAGATATTAGAAATTTTACTGCATGAATATTACAAGACGTCACATATAACCAAAAAAAAAATAAAATTTGTGAAAAAATTATAAATTTTACTACATAATTGATATAATAACAAATTTTATTATTGAATTTTAAAAACATAATAAATGAATACCTTGAATTGCTTTTTCTTTTCTTTTTTTAAAAAGAGTTTCAACTTATGGTGTTCACTTCTAATGATAGCTCTTTATCATTAGACCAAAACACCAATCAATTTTTGGTGTAGACGATGATTGAACCTCAAATTTCTTATTCATCTATTAGAGACTTTATTAGTTAACCTAATTAGAACCCACTAAATTGCTTTTCTTTTTCTTTTTTGTGATTGGTGACATCAATTTATAAAAATTATATAGTAGAATTTGTGGCACCCCTAGCATATCTAAAAAAACAATTCAGACACTTCTTTATTTGTTGTTAAAGTGACACCATTCATATATCAAGTCACATTAGTTTATAGGTTTTTGTGATAAAATTAGAACTAAGTTAAGAACTTTTCTAAGTTTCCTTTTTCTTTTATTTGTAACTAATTAGTAATGTATAATAAATTGAACTGCAGCAGCGTCTGGAGAAGGCTTTTTGGCTCAAGACATATGTATTGAGAGCAAAGCTGGAAGAGAGAAACGTCAAGTTATTGCTTTGAGAGTAAATGCAGACTTTGTTGCATTGTACAAATGCTCCATCATTGGTTACGAGGATACATTGTATGTCCATTCCTTTCGACAATTCTACCGAGAATTTGACATAAGGGGCATGATAGATTTCATATTTGGGAATGCAGCAGTTGTATTTCAATCATGTGACATTTTTTCAAGAATGCCAATGTCTGGCCAATTCACGGTCATCACAGCACAGTCTCATAACAGCCCAGATGAGACAAATGGAATCTCTTTCCAGAATTGTAATATTTTAGCTGAAAAGGATTTGCGCTCTAGCATAAAAAGCTACCTAGGAAGGCCATGGAGGATGTACTCTCGGACAGTCTACCTAGTATCCTACATTGACAACTTTATTGACCCAACTGGATGGACGCAGTGGTCCAATGATAATAATCAAGGATTAGACACTGTATTATGGGGAGTATGATAATAAAGGACCTGGCTCATCAACAGATGACAGAGTGACTTGGTTAGGGCATCACATAATGGATTTTTTTTTTTATGCATTTAATTTCATTGTGTCCGAGTTCATTTCGGGTGTTGACTGGTTGGAAAAAAGTCCCATTCCTTGTGAATTTTGGGTAAATTAAATGGATTTGTCTTCCATTTTTATGGCAAAAATAACCTCAAATGTAGCTAATTAGACCTAGTAATAAATCTCATATAATGATATTTTATTTGTCAAGAGTCTTTTAACTTAGTTACATCTTCTATTCAAATCCCATCCCTATTTTGTTGTTGTTGTTGTTGTTTTTTTTTTTTTTTTTTTTAAAGAAAGAAGGTAATTGATGCAAGGATTGCATTATATACCGCTTCCTAATGATTTGAAGTTCGAAGTTTGAACTCCTATTCTCTGATGCTATATATGTTACGAAGTCTATACGTTAGGAATTTAATGTGATTCCCAACTTATTTTCATCACTTGTTACTTTCATGATGGTATGTAGCGGCTCGGGGAATATACACATTGATACAAGAAACCAACCATATGGTTTGTGGAGGTCTTATCTATACTTTTATCAGAGAAAATGGTTAAAACTTTTCGTCTATAGCCTATAGTATCTGCCCAATTAATTACTTACCCTTGATATTATTACGTATGATACAATTCCAAATGCAGAAATCAGTGTAGGATACAGTTGTGACTAGCAGATTAGGGCAGGTTTTTTTGTCTTCTTTTTAGATATCCAAGCGAAAGACTCAAAACTGCTAGTTTGCGCTCTCTCTTTTAACGCTTCTTGACTCTTGACTTTTACAACCAAAGCTATACAACAGGCAGTTTCTGCATGCATGGATGTACTAGATGTAAAAGCATTGGTGATTGGGCTCTTGCAAATCAATTTCTAATAAGATATGTGCATAGTCTACTATGTGTTGGCCGGTTATGTCTAGTGTTAAATGAGTGGGTTTGGAGTGGGAATAATTGGGTTAAGTACATAAAATTTATTTACCTATTTATTATCTATTTAACATGGCATAATCTAGACTATTCTCTATAAAAAAAAATTAAAAAAAAAAAACTATTTTTAAGTAAATTTGATTGTTACCATTTTTCTAGTGAAAATAGAAAGGATCCTAAGCTTGAAATAAAATGGTATGTGTGTGACTGAAAGTGAGAATCATGTTGTTCCAAACCAAGAGAAATGTTAGTACCACAATATTTTTCACAACTTTTATCACAACTCGTCTCCATCTAGCTAGGTTTTTTTTTTTTTTTTTTGGGTTTTTTAATCCTAATAAATTTAAAAGGGTTTTGATTGTCTTCACATCATGGAAAATCATGTGTTAGTGGTATACAATCTTAAAAAGGAAAAAAAAAAAAGGTGAACTGTGTTTAATGGTCAGTTACCATATAAGCACAAAGAGATCCACTTACATAATTGCATTTGTCTAAGTAAGAACTTAAAAGACTTGACTGTCCCAAAAGCACAAAGAGTCCTACTTGCATAGTTACTTTGTCACGCCCCAAACCCGATACCCAGATTTGTGACCATGACTGGCATGCTAATACCAAGCCTAAACCTGATATTAACAAGAACCAACTTAACTTTTACAAAACTTTTACCAAAAGTTTCTCTCTTTCTTTTCTTTCTCATTTCTTTTCTTTTGGTTTTAACATTTCACTTGATATTCAGAGCATCTACACTGTACTCAAAATATAACATAATCCACCAGTCATTCAATTTCCACATTTGCACATAATACATCTCTTAATACTTTAAAGAACACAACTTTCATTAGATCCTAAAATACACAATATTACAAAGCTAAACATCAAATTGCTAATTTAGGATCTATACATATAAAACTAAACTAGCTCCTTCTGAAACTCGACTAAGGCTTCCTTTGCTCCAAAATAAAACCTGTTGACTGAAAGAGTGGAAGGGGTGAGCTACACAGCTCAGTAAAGGTAAGATATATGAGAATTTAATAAGGATGCATGTAAATCAATTCATTTCACTTTATCAACGTTCAAATAGGAGAACATCATTTCATGCATAGTATTTTATACTATTTATAAGAATAGCTTATACGCTCTTCGTAGGAAAATAGTTGTTCTCACTTTCCTTATCAGAATAATACTACAAAATATTTCAGGCTGTATTCCTTTCATTTCTTACAAAGTCACCATATATATTTACATTACAAAATAATCATTTAACTTAAATCGGGTAATTGGTAACTTTGTCTTAAACTGGAAGCATCTTAAAGAATAATAAAAATTTCCTTCATAAACTTCTTCTTATAAAATATTATAACTTTCATAATCATAAAACTTAACATTTCATAAAGAAAAACAGATATCTGATAACTTCTTAACATAAATTGTACTTTCATCAAAGACTTCATCTTTATAGCGCAACAGAATTTCAGAAACTTTTATCTTTAATGAACAGCTTTCTTTTCATCAGAAACTTCTTCTTTTCATGAGAGCTTTCATTTTTCACAATGCATTTAAACAAAATAATTCTCTCATGATTAATAACATAATATAGCTGTTCATAAATAACTTATTGGTTAGTCCATAGCTAATAAGTCTGTACTTATTTGGGAGGCTTCTAGCACTACGGTGCTAGGCATCCAGCATTCCCCACAACGCCAGGTATTCCCGGGATCACATCATAATACATATCTTCCAACCATGGGGGTAGGTTGGCTTCCCCCACAAGTTGGCCGTAACCAACAAGGGGCGGGTACAGCAGAGCCAGTCCCACTTATAATGGCCAATCAGATAACGTTTTCCATGGAAAACCAGCAATTAACCCCTACTGACAGAGTTCAGATCACCAGATGACATAACCCGAAAACATTTCATATTTATTAATCATACTGAAATTCATAGTTTGCATTACATTTCATAATAAAAGCATTTCCATTGTTTTCTTCATCATGTTTGTAGAATTAGTAATAGCATCAATATGCTTAAATTATATACGTAAGGTTTCGAAAACTCACGAACATATCTTTGTCTGATAATGCTTACATGTCATATCTCTAATCAAAAATATTTTAATGCATAATATACTTTAAAATAACCTCATGACTTACCAAATGCTCATATAACTTATCCCTTACCTGAAAGAAAAAGAACCGAGAGCCTAAAGTCGAAGGAGCTTAGACCTGACGACTGGTAACACCTAAACCAAAATCAAAGCTTATTACTATCAATTACTTCTTATCATAACTTACACATTCATCTCACAGCCTATCTCTTAGAATCAAGGAAATCCTATTCTCACCTCAACGAGGTTCCCACAAACATATTATGCACACATCAACAAATAATGTACCAATCTAAAGAAATGCCATCATTCTCATATTTATCTCATAACTCTAGAAGAGCCAGCTTCATTTCAAAGGGTACTTTGAGCTTAGGACAATAATACATGCATAAATATACACTGTTTTAAGCATTGTCATGTAATCTTAAACACTCTTAAGGAAGCATACAGCATGTTCAACAAAACAGCTTCATAAATACAACCGTCGAATGGTTTAGAACCTCTCCTTTAGAGTACTAAACCTTGAACCAAGTTATACAAAATTAATCTATGATCTAGACATATCATATGATGAGCATAATAAATTATAGCTCAAAACATTCACCCTAACTTGAGAATTAAATCCACAAAGTCAGGTGTAGCATATGTTGTTCACTGCTCATTTCAGCAGAATATGCTTCATTTGTAAAATACAAACGGGCCATCAAATCACATCTAAACCTCATACAATTTTACAGAGAAACTCCCCTGTATGTCTAGTATATACCATAAAAATTTCATAGTCAAAGCATAAAAACATAATTTACTAAAAATAATACAATCCAGCATACTCAAATCTGTCCTGACAGAATTTCATGCAATTTAGAAATTAAACCATTATTTTTATATTGATCCAAATGCTGTGAAACCACTTCCATAACAACCGTATGTGTCTTAATTTTCATATAAAATAACCCTAGAATCCAAATTCACTATATATAATTTAATACATAATTTATAATGCATGAACACGGAATCTGTCACAGTGACAGCTTTGCAACATTTTCTTGTAAATTCACAAACAATTACCAAACGATGGTATTTTCATATACGGATTTTTATGCACTCATTAAATATGTTAGAAAACACTTATATACAGTCATTTAACCATTTAGAGCAAAATTAAATACAACCAAAAATTCCAGCAGTAACATCAATAGTACTCATCCTAACTTTTTCTCACTTCCTTAATCATACACAATCCTTAATTAGTAAAAACCCTAAGCTACCTTCAACAAATCACCAACATAGTTTCAAAGCTCCTTAAAACAGCATATATATATATATATATATATAGACTTACAAGCTTCCCAATTTTACAAACCACAGAAACCAACTTCTAACAATCATATTAGGGAAACATAGAAGTGAAATTAAAGCAAACCATGCCACCATTAAAATACTCATAATAAGATGAGATTTTTATTACTTACCCACAACTTGAAGCTGAAATCTTAGGGCTCAACTTTTAATTTCTTCCTTAGAGTGAGGTATATGATTTCAATGAGAGAGGGAGGGAAAAATTGAGAGTTTTCTTTCTTTGAGGTTGGACCCGTAGGTGTGAGAAGGAGGGAATTTCTTGATTGTTCTAGCTTCTTTGAGAAAGTGTGAATGAGAGATGAGATGAGTCTTGTCTTTCTTTCAAGGTGTGGACCGTGGACTTGAGAGGAGACTCAAGAGAGCTTCCTATCTCTTTCCTTAAGAGTAAAGAGAGTAAAGTGTGATGAATTTTCTGATTTGTGTGTGTGTACCCGTAGAAAATAGATGGGGAGATAGCTTCTTGGATGTTCTAGTGTCTTAAGAAAGTCAAGGAAGAAGTGAGGTGGCTCTTGGTGATTGCATGGCAAAGTCTTGGTCTTTGGGGTTTGTCATCATGCATGAAACTTTGGCATTGTGTGTGTTGAATTTCCATTGGTTGCATGTGGGTGGAATTTCTACTATAATATCTCATGCATCATGCCTAATTAAAACATCAACTATGTATGTAATAACTTAAACCAATTAATATAGTTTGGTACATACTTATACTTAGAGCACTCACAGCAGTGGAGGCAAAATTTTAGCTATTTAGCTACCCCAAAAATCACTTTATCTATTATACCTACATACGTGCTGCAGCAGTGGATCTATTTTAGCTTCTAACACAATAAAATAATATAAACATTACAATAAAATAATATAACTACTCTAATAAAATAATATATCACACCCCAAAAAAAATCAACAGCACCACCCACAACCCACTCTACCATCAGCCACAGCCACAGCCACAGTCACAACCACCATCACTACCACCCCCACCACCACCACCAGCACCGGCAGTCCACAGCAGAAAAAAAAAAAAAAAAAAAAAAAAAAAAAAAAAAAAAAAAAAAAAAAAAACCCACCACGAGCAAGCACTCCGATCACCAACACAGCACAGCACAATCATCCACCACCACCAGTCCACAGAAAAAAAAAAAAAAAAAAACTCAATCACAGCAAAGAGAAAAGAGAGATGGGTGCGGCAGCGGTGGCTTGCGGGAGCTGGATCGGCGAGCTAGGTTGGTCAAGAGAGGTGAGAGCGACTGAGAGAGTGGGTCGGCGAGCTTGGTTGGGCGATGGGTCACGGATTGGGTCGGCGAGCTTGGTTGGTGGGGCACGGATTGGGTCGGCGATGGGTCACGGATTGGGCGATGGGGCACGGAGTGGCCGGCGAGCTAAGGAAGTGGCCGGCGATCTGAGGGATGAGGGAGATGAGGGAGTGGCCGGCTTGCTTGAGAGAAAAAAATTGAGGAAGAAGAAGAAAGAGAGAAGCCGGAGAGATAGAAATGGGAAAAGATTATTTAAATGAGAGATGAGAGAGGAATGTAATAAAAAAATATTATTTTTTTTTACCTGTGTGCTACAGTACACATCTATATTTAGATGTGTACTGTAGCTGTGGAGCTAAATCTTTTAGATTTAGCTCCACTGCTGCGTGATGTTTTTTGTGATTTTAAGCTAAAAATATAGCATTATACCTATATAGCACCACTGCTGTGAGTGCTCTTAGTATATATTTATAATACAAATAGTCATTCCATTATTTATTTTCTTTACAATTCTTATTCAAAGGTATTATAAAATAATATACTTATTAAATACTCTTATATTAATTTTAGAAAGTAAGTGACTTAAAATAATAATTAACTATTTAAACACAGAGTTTAACTATTAATTTGGGGTCAGGGTGTTACATAAACCCCTATAAAAATAATAATAATAATAATAAAGCATTAACCCATACATATGAGCCTATGACCCTCCCTCTTTAATTTTTTTTTTTAAACGTTTTGTTAATAAATACATAAATTTAGGGGATATTGTCATATTGAAGACGTTAACCACCTTAAGAAGTGTGGCTAACTTGTTTATAAATTATGAATTCTAGAATTAACTCAACTAATAAAGTATCTTGGTGTCAAGTAAAAGATCTTGGGTTTAAATTCCTTCTAAACCAAAAGTCAATTAGTGTCTCGTCTTGATGATAGAGATATTAAAAACTCTTGTCTATGGACCACCAATACTTCAAGGTGCCCCCATCCCTCTATGTACTAGCCTTGTCTTTGGAAGTAATTTCAAAAAAAAAAAAAAAAAAAAAAATCTTATTAATGATTTAGTTTTCCTTACTAGAATAAGTTTAAACATTAAGATTGGAAAATATATCATTTCATTTATTTTCCTTTATTTTTACAAATTTCAGTTATAATAATTTAAAAGAAATTGGAGGCTAGCTATGCTTGTATGTTTAGCTTTTTTTTTCTTTTTTTTTTTGGGTTCAAATTGTTTAGTTTTTCAATTTTCTCAAAATCATATTTTCCTCTCAATGTCGTAATCATTAATTCACCAATTTTGTTTTGTTCTCCAAGCTGGACTTTTTTATTTTTGGTTTGGAGTTAGGTACCAAATAAGATATGACAACATAATGTTGCTTATATAAGAGAATTTAGGGTAATCTATGACTTTAGAGTCCAAGGAAATTGTAGCATAATTTAATGCAAAATCAATCATATATAATTTTTAGGATTTAAAAAAGTGATGAGTTATGTTTTCATATATTATTAAGTTGAAATATATTAAAAAAAATTATTATGTTTTTTGTTTTATTTATCTTTTGCCATTGACACTCAATATGTATTACATTTATTTAACATGTATTAATTTATTTTTGTGTTCAAATTGAATTAAATTGGATTTCAGCGTTGTCTGGTGATGGCTTTCTGGCACGAGACATATGTATTGAGAATAGGGCTGGAGCAAAGAAACATCAAGCAGTTGCCTTGAGAGTAAATGCGAACTTTGTAGCTTTGTACAAGTGCCATATTAATGGTTACCAAGATACATTGTATGTCCATTCCTTTTGACAATTCTACCGAGAGTGTGACATATTGGGGACTATAGATTTCATACTTGGGAATGCAACAGTGATATTTCAAGGATGTAATATTTGGTCTAGAATGCCAATGCCTGGCCAATTCACAGTTATCACAGCACAGTCTCGTGACAGCCCAAATGAGGACACTGGAATTTCCATCCAAAATTGTTCAATTCTTGCTACAAATGATTTGTACTCTAATTCTACAGCATGAAAAGCTACCTAGGAAGGCCATGGAGGGTGTACTCTCGAACAGTCTATCTAAATTCCCACATTGACTCCTTCATTAACCCAGTTGTGTGGACACAATGGTCCGATGATAATGATGATCAAGATTTAAAAACTTTGTACTACGGGGAGTATGACAATGATGGGCCCGGCTCACAAAATGGATGTTGATGCTACATATAATTTCACGGTGTCAGAGTTCATCAGTGGTGATGAATGGTTGGATTCCACTGCATTTCCTTACGATCATGGGGTTTAACTTTGATCTAGTATAAAAAAAAAAAATGTAATAATTAAATGGAATTGTCTTATGGCAAAAATAATTTTACTTTCTCAAAGTAAAGGTCATTCTAATACATATAACCATAGTTGTCAAAACGTGAATTGTATTATGAATCGATTTTTGATTTTTCTGTATTTTGTATCATATCGTACACCTAATAAAATTATAAAAAATTATAGATATACAAATATAAAATGTATATTCATTATAAATTCAGAATATATGCACCTATGTATCGTATTATTAAGAGAACTTTTGATACGCCCTTATGATACAAAACTTTTTTATACACGATATGATATGTATCGTACAATACTTAAAATTATGCATATAACTGTGATTTATCTATCAAGAGTCTTGAGATTCAAAAGCGATTGATTAAAGTAATTAGATTTAGTTTAAAGCCTTTAGAGGAATAGAGTGTGAAGAGCATTAGTATCAAATGTGCTAAATGCTAAAATTTTAGCATTTAGCACACCAAAAACACACCAATATCAAATGTTTCAAATGCTAAATAAATTTTGCTATAGTACAATTCCACTATTGGCACTGTATTGACAGAAATGCTAAAAATATTTCCTCTTTATTTTATTAAACTTTTCTCTCTCCTCAATACATCTCTCTCTCTCTCTCTCCATCTATCTTCTCTTGCAATCTCTTCCTCTCTCACTCTCTTCCTCAACCACTTTGCTAATCTCCCCACACCGTCCACCACGCCATGTCGATGACCTCCTTGTGTCGTTCGGATCTCCCACCTTTAGATCTATCTTAATTGGCCAATTTTGGGTATATTCTATTTCTAGGTTTATTTGTTTTTGGGATGGGTTTTGAGAAATGTGAATGTGGTATTGTGTGGGTAATGTGTGAATTTGAGTGTTGGTTACGGCAGCAAGTGGAGATTGAGTTGATTTTGAGTGTTGGTTACGGTAGTTAGCGGTGGGAGTTTTGAATTGGTGGCGGTGGTGGTGGATCGTGAGTTTTGTATTTCTTTCTTTATTTATTTTATATTGTGGGAGCTTTTTTAGGTTATTTTAATATGTTGTATATATTATTTTAATGTGTTGTATAAAAGAATACAATATGTGATATAGGTAAATCGTAAAATGACGTATTAAAATAAATATATTAACTTTTTAACGTGTAACATTGCCTTTGCCAGGAACCCCAATAAAAAAATGATGTGCAAGAGATAAAGGAAGAACATTATAGGCAAAGATGGTAATGGGATTGCGTGTTTTGGGTCCATGCTAGACATTGTGGATGTGGCAATCAAATGGTTAGTCTTTATTGGGTCATAATAGTGGACGTGGGGCCATGATTTCACTACATACGCTAATTAGAAGAAGAAAAAAAGTTGTTTTAGTACTATATAAATTGCCATAATTTTTGCTATAACTATCTTACTGATATCGTGAAAGTCTGAAAAAAGCACATATAATACTCTTTTAATGTAACAGAAACTAAATTATTAGTTTCTGGTAGTAAATCTCAAATTCACGAGGGGTTCTCTGAATCCACAAGGAGATAAACTGGAATCCATCAGAGAAAAACTTGAGAAACACTCTGTAATTTTATTGATAATAATCTATTTCACCTTTGATGGCTACAAAACATATAAATACTAAAAAAGTAAAACCCTAGGACGATTTAGAAATGTCTAAAACCCTAATTCATACTAATTATGAGATTAAGTGGCCAAATACCAAATTTTACCAAAAATGAAAATTTTGAGTTAAATGCAAAATTATAAACTACTGACCTTAAGGGTCGTCCTAAAACAAGCGGGACTTTATTCTGACTTTTGAGCAAAAAGTTATTAAGGAAACAAAAATTACCATAACGACAAAATCACAATTTTTGAGGCTATAAAGAGGAATTCGCCAAAATTAGAGTGTACCTTGAGGCAAAGCAACGACCAAAATTAGAGTGTACCTCGAGGCAAAGCAACGACTAAAGGCCATTTTCCTTCAACTTGCCAAATTTCACACAATTCCGACTTTGTTGCCCTGACGATTTTTATTAGTGTCTTTTTGTCTTGTGCGATTTTAGGCGCGCTTGGGAGTCCAAAAAGGCCATAGCGATCTATTCTACATCACTTACATGTCACGTTGTGATTGACTGCCTATCACTTTTACATAGATTCATCATTTTTTTTTCATCATTTATAATCTGCCACATAGATAGTTATGGCACAAATTATGCCATTTTATGTGGTCTTAGAATTTTTCCAAAGAAACATAGACCACATCTAATTAGCAATTTTCTCATGATTGAGTTTTTGGTTTTTGGTTTTTATTTTTTTATTATTTATTTACTACTTTGATTTTTTTCCCCCAAATAATAATAGAAAAATGACTTTCTTGCATGGTTTTAAAAACCGAACCGGACATCAAACCGTTTTTTTTCCAATTTCCGGTTCAACCCCGATTTTTGACCGGTTTTTGGCCGGTTTTCCGGTTATTGACCGGTTATGGGGCTTTTAACCGGACCGGATTGGCTTCCGGTTCTCGGTTGAACCGGTCGGACCGGCCGGTCCAGTCCGGTTTTTAAAACAGTGCTTTCTTGACTTAAAGTAAGGAAAATGCCCCCCCAACAAAAAATTACGTCATTTTGGTAGTCATTAATGGCACATTTTTATGAGACTAACAAGAGTGACTAAATTAAATAAACCTAAAAGTTAGAAGATTAAATTGAACAAAAGTGAGGTTAAAAGACATAATTGTAAGCTACATCGGCATTTATGATCTATTACTTAACGATAAAGACTATTTATACACAATGCCAAGAGACTATGGATTAAACTGACATATTTTAAGCGTTAAGAACCAAATTATTATGGATAGAGACTATTTTTACACTGACAATTTTCCCAAAAATAAAAACATTTAATAGCTAAGTATTCTTCTTATATAAGTACTATACCATGTACTCTTGGATTTTTTATTCTTTTATTTTTAAGAATCTTGTTTTGATTTATTGGTTGAATATTACAGTAAGTAGTTACACAACATTTTCACATTTACTGATATAGCCTATTGGCGATACCAGTGATAGGCCTAGATAAAATAATATTACTTACAATAAAAAAATAAAACAACTAGAAAATTGTAAAATAAATTGTTTCTTTAATATTGTTGTTAACGGGTAGACTAGTTATTTGTTCCTCATTTATTCAAAAAAATAAATAAATTGTATCCTTAAAACCATATTTTACTTTTACTGACATAGCCTATTGGCGATACCAGTACTAGACCTAGATTTCTTCTATAAAAAAATTGTGTAATAATTGTAAAATAAATTGTATTCCCCAATAATATTGTTAACTGATAGACTAGTTTGGGTCACAGATAAAGAAGACGGGCCTTCTCATAAAGAAGTCATATATAATTGTCATAAAAAAATCTCAACATGTGAGATTATGCTGGTAAAGAAACTTGAAATTTTGACTTGTCTTACTCTATCACTGTTTCTCAGCAGAAAAGGTCAAATTGTGTGTATACCAAACGCAAGTTTGTGGTTGGGTTGATTTTGGATTGGGCTGCCAAGAAAGGTGTTGCTCGATTGTGGTGGGTTGTGGATTGGCTTTGCTAGGTTTTAGGTGGTGGTTGCTAAGTTTTTTCTGCTTGGATTGTGTGTTGGGTTGTTGGATTATGGTGGTGTTTGAGTGGCTGGTTGCTCTGGGTTGTGCCATGGGTTGTTGTGGTTGGGTGCCATGGTTGTTGTCTTATTGGTTGCACCATGGTGATTGGTTGTATGTTAAAATATGAGATGAGATTTATCATGCATTGTTAAGTAAGATGTTAAAATAGATATATTAGCTTTTTGAAGTGCTAAATGTTAAATTTTTTAGCACTCTGAATGTGAATGCTCTTAGCACTGAACCTCCACATCCAACACCATTAAAATCAATGTTAAAGTTAGGAAAAGATGCCAGAGCCACCGTGAGCCAACTAAAACAATAAACTACCTCTAGTAATAAAGGAAACTACCTCTAGTAACAAAGATTAGCAGTATAAACATCAGGAATTACTTTAAGGATAAAGTTTAGTTAAAACTACAACCCTACTCAATATATTTTTATTGGAGGTGAATTTTGACAAATTCACTATTGAATTACATTTTCTTCTTATATCCTCTATGCTTGCAAAATTTCTAGAAAATTAAACATCAATAGCTATGTCATCGATAAATTGTTTAAATTGCAAGTTTTTGTTGTTTAAAATTATGCATAAAATATAACCTTATAGATCATATATTAAATAATACCTAATTGACACAAAATTTGACATAAGTATTAAGAGCATAAAGAATATACAATGTTAAATAATACCCACATTACTCACAGATGTTGAGAAGTGCTTCTGAAAGAAAACTCTAACCACAAACCTTAAGAGTTAGAGATTGTTATATCCACAATTCTCTACACAATTGCTTGTGGATTTTCCTCAACTCTTACCTCTCCATTTCCATACCATTGAGAAGTTGATAGCCCAAACACTTACAACACACTTTTAGAGTGTTCAGTGATGTTTTGGTGCTGCTGGGAAGTATTGGAAAAAGCCAGGCTTTGGCGGATGCAATCGAGCGTATTGCGGGATCCGGAGAGCTGGATAAGACACGGTTTTGAGAAGCCTTGTTGCAGTAAGAGCTTGGAGGGCTTAGGTGCATCGGGTAGATTAGGCTTGGAGGGTCTCTTGCTAACCCATATATCCCAACTGATTGTCTAGTGGATCAATTACCGCTTGGAGGGCGGTGGAGAGGTTTTTCGCCGAGTTCTTTGGTTTCCTCTTCGAAAACACATCGGCGTGTTATCTTGTGTTTGCATTCTTCTTCCCTACTCTTTTACCTTTTGTTTTATTGCTGTGTTATAATGATTATGGGTTAAAGTAGCTTGTTTGTTTATCCGCTCGCATTTACTCTATTCCGCATTTAGTATTAAGTTAGAGTAAAATCAATCGAGCCGTAACTTTAATTTGGGGGTCTAAATAGCTCTTGTGTTTTCACACATTTTCGAACTTTCATATAGTAATGTTAATTTTTTTGAAGAAAGTTGTGACTTTAGATTATAATCATTTTTGTAGCTAAACTTTATCCTTACTTTAAATTATTAACTAATAATATTTGCTAATCATGTAAAAACAAAGGCTACTTAAGAATCGATCTTTACTTGCAGATTCTACTTTATGGGGTTGATCTTTTGCAATTGCTTTCTTTGGTAGTTTTTCCTTTTCTCTGGCTTAAAAAAAAAAAAAAAAAAATCACTATTTTGCTTTGTTTGGCGAGTTATCTCATGAGATGGTAGATCTAGTTACTTTTTATGTGATTTCTAAGAATAAAACCCACATAACATAGAAAATGTGTATGAAATTATAATGAAATTGGCACAAAATAAAGTCCACCAAGAACATGAGAAATTACAACTTAATATATATCATTTTGTTATCTCTCTTTGAAATAGATTTAACCTCAATCATAGTAGGTTTGTAACGTAAATGCAAGCAATTTTAATTCAACATTTTACTTTTTGTTAGAATTTTTTTTCCTTTCTTTTGTGTGTGTTTCTTTATAAGACAAGGACAAAAAGTTGTTTATTAATTACTTATGCATTATCATGCCTTGGCTCAAGTCCTTTTGATTGAACGAGACAATTTCAAAATTAAAAAATAATATCCTTGACCATGTGTTAAAGACATTGGACACAATTTTTATATAATGCATTAGGGCAATGAACATAAACTTAATCCTTTGACATATCGTGAGTGAAAAAATTTAATTTCTAACAATGGAAAAGTTTGATTGGACATAAACTTAGGTAGCGTTTGGATCCGGCATTTCCTACGTCTGGCGTTTCCTACGTTTTTTTTTTTTTTTTTTTTTTTTTTCACGCGTTCAGAGAGGACAACTAGCACTATTCATGTACTGTTGATTACTGTTCACACACTATTCACATACTGTTCATGCACTGTTCACGGGACCCACAACCACTTTATTCAGAAAAAAAATATTAAAAATAGGTCGCACGACACTATTATTTACCAATTTAAAAATTATTTTACTATAATATTTTCAGCTTTCAGTTTTCACCAAAATAAGTTGTATCCAAACAAACCATTAATCTTTTGACATATTATGAGTGAAAAAATTGAATTTCTAACAATGGAAATTTAATTTGTCCTTGTCGATTTGTCTTCAGGTATAAATGTCATTGACAATTTAGTATGTTCACTTTAATTAATAGTTAGATTCGAATACAAATGGTCTTTTTCACTTTTTATGTTCCACTTTATATTTTACTAATCATAATATGCTATGTGGTTGATTTTTTTTCTATTTTATATTTGGATTCAGTTGATAAGTGTTCTTAGGGCATTTGTTAATGAACAATTTTAAAAAAAAATTTGCTACCATTTTTATAAGAAATATATAAAACTGTCACAAAAATCAATTGTTTTTCTCATTTTATATAATAAGTTTTTAAAAGTATTTTCTAAACGAATACTCTTAGAACATTTGTTAAGAAAATTAAATAAATAAATAGTAAGTTATTATAATTGGTAGCATATGGAGTGGAACACAAAAAAAAAAAAAAAAAAAAAAATAGACATCATCAGAATTTATGAGCTGATGTTATTTCACCGTCTATTTTAAGAAAAAACAAAAAATGGACGGGTGGAATTCAATGCAAATTGTTGTACAATTAGAGGAAGGAAATCTGGAAATGTGCTAAGCAAACATGACTAAAGAAAATCCCAAAGAGCTAGAGAGATCGCAATTTTCATGTTTACACTTTTCACAATCACATTGTTATATATATACACTGCACACATTGGAGAAGAAACTATATTGTAGTAAAGTTCATTCATTAAAAAGATCACATTCAAAAAATTTCACCTCTTTCTGTCTTTTTGGATAAGTAGGAAGTCACAAATCACAAGCACAAATATAAGCTTTTAGTATTAACGGCCCCCTGAGAGAAGTGACTCTGCAATGGAAGACGTATGAGAAATAGCCTGGTTCGTAGAAGACGGATAGGACATGAAAAAATCATCGAAACCATCCTTATGTGCAAATGTTAAGCCGGTGGAAGAAAGACCAAGCGATATTAAGTCTGGAAAAGGAACATCACCTTCTAAGTACTGCACAACTTGGCGCATGCTTGGCCTTGCTGCAGCCTCTGAATGAGAGCACAGCAATCCTAGTTTCAAAACCAACTGTAGTTCCTCTGCTACATAATTTGTACCAAACTTTGGATCCCTTGCCTCCATAATTTCGCCTTGGCTCAAATGAGAAAACACCCAATCAACCAAAATTGAATTTTCTGATGGCCCATATGCCTGTATTGGTCTTCTTCCACAAGCAACCTCGAGCATAAAGGCCCCAAAAGCAAACACATCGGTGCTTGTTGTGGCCTTGCCACTTCGAGTATGCTCTGGCGCAAGATACCCAAGAGTTCCAACCACATGGGTAGTTTGAGGATCAGTTCCATGGTCATATAATCTTGCAAGACCAAAGTCACCTAATCTACCATTCAGTTCACCATCTAGCAAGACATTACTAGCCTTCACGTCTCTGTGAATGACAACCTGATCCCATCCTTCGTGTAGATAAAACAGGCCCGATGCCACACCTTTTATGACTTGAAATCTCTGGCTCCAACTGAGGGTGACCTGAGGTTGATCAAAGAGGTACTTGTCTAGGCTTCCATTGGACATGTAGTCATACACCAAAAGCAATTCTCCTTTTCTTCGGCAATAGCCCAAGAGTGGTACTAAATTTCTGTGGCGAAGCCGACCTATACTCACAATTTCAGCCACAAATTCTCTCATTCCCTGTCTTGATTCATGAGAGACCTTCTTCACAGCAATCTCAATTTTAGAGGTAGGTAGTACACCTTTATAAACTCTACCAAATCCACCACTACCCAATAGTTCTTTGTCCCTAAATCCTTTTGTGGCAATGTAAAGATCTTTGTATTTGAATCTGTGAGGCCCATAGTCAAGCTCCCAGTCTTCTAGCAATTCTGCAAATTTCCTCTTCCTTTTTATGACATAAGTTATACCTGAAATTGCTACCAAGACTAAACTAACAAGAATTATAGGCAACCCAATTGTCAAAAGTTTAGATCTCTCCTTACCTCGAGGCAGCTTGGGAAGTTGAGAAAGGACAAGTTCTTGAGCCTTACCATTCATCTTAAAGCTCCAACCCAAAACATAATGGGAAGTAAGGACAGAGCCAGTTGAGGAAGAGAAACCAACATACATGGTTTTGTTAATGATGGGTGAAAGATCACGGGACAAAGACAATAGTGGAATTTTGGGTTTATCAACATTAATTGGAGCTAAAGTGACATTGATTTGCTTCTTGACCCCATCATATTCCACCCAAACTTGCATTGGGTGGCCACTGATAAGGGTCAGATTCATAAAGCCACCACTGGTAGCATAGTAACCTGCTGGGGTAGATTTTGCGGACTCCAAGCTATTGATGTCAACCCCAACATGGTTATCATTGGTGTCATTGAACTCGTGGCTCTGGATCGTATCGAGCTCTATGGCAACGACATGATTGGTGGAATTACCATTGTTGGTCTCATTGAAAAGGCCAAGGTATTGGCTTGGAAGAGCTCCTGGAAGCCCTCTCGTTGGAGCAATCACAAAAGCGATCCCATGACCGCTAAGAGTTGGATATTCAGAAACAATGGCAAAGACAAAAGTCGTAGAGAAAGAGAAAGCAATGTCATTCAATGAGTTCTTGAAGCTTATTGGAGTAGGGTAGAAAGCATGACCCTTTTGCTGTTTGGTGTCATTGGTGAGCTTTAAAAGACCATTAGAAGTGATAGTGGCTATGCCGTCTAGGCTAAGATTGACTGATCTAAAACCATTGTAAGTGAAGTTGGTATCTTGGGAGCCTACAACACATATTAGGAGAGGCAGCAGTATTACAAGCTTGGAAAACATGGCTATATTTGCATACACATTTCTTCTTTTCATTCTAAGAAATGCAGGGTTGGTTTACATACATCATGTTGAGGAGAACATCATATGTAAATGTAATATGTATTCATACCTAAAGTCAAGCACCCACAATTCATGGGTCACCCGTCACCCAACTTTCCAAGTAAACGATTTTGTCTTTTAAGGAGTCTCACATTTTCCATGAAAGTCAGGCTTAAGCTTATTAATCATTATTTATATATAAACCACGCAAATTGTTATATCTTATCTTACCTTATATCGATGAGATACACTTTTTTATTTTCTTTATAACAAGCCGGGGAGTTTCCATTAAATAGATGAGAAGTTTCAAATGGTTTTAATTTTTTATCTCCGAAATTTTGGTTGTTGTAAACTTAAGGACATTTGAATTTGTGCAGTGGGAGAGTAGTGAATGGGTGTGGTGTAGACGCCGTTCCTTGAGTAGCAGCCACATAGTCATGGCCGCCATTAAAGAAAAACGAAAGAAATTAAAGTAAGTCCATTTTTTCTGCTATACTTGTCAGTTGTCACTGTCTTTTTCAGTCAATTGTCATATTCTTGGTGAGTGGGGTAGTCGGTAGAAGGCACTAATTTGAGTGCATGTTGCTTTACACTCATTCAGCTCCTTGGATTATTACTGGTCCGCATAAAAATTTTCAGAAAGAAAAAATTGATGTAATGAGAATTTTTTTTCCCAATATATTGGGGTATTTTTATTTTAGTTCTTGTATTCTTAAAGGTTTTGTTATGGTTTTTGTGTTTTAAACAATGTTTCATTTTGATTTTTTTTTTCCTTATCTCAGTGACCATAAATATTAATGTGATTAACAGAATGCTCACCCTTAAAAATAAGGTAGCTAATAGTTAACAAAATAATAATAAAAACATTTAGTTGATAACTTGATATTCGATACTTAAAAAAGTCATATCTGCATGAGCGTCTTAATAAAAATTCTACATAAAAAAGTAAAAGAATAAAATAAATTTTAAAAAGAAATCTATTCCAATTTCTTTTCTTTTCATTTTTTTTCATTTAGTATTTTTTTGGCAACCCAACACACACATATATAAACATAAAAAATTACAAATTGATAAATTCTGATCCCCAAGTTGATTTGATATTGATCAAGTGTGTGTTATGTGGGGAGTGTGCTTGGTTGAGCATATTAGTTAATCCAAGTTTTATTAGTTATTAATAACTAGTCACTAACCCGTGTGATGCACGGGAAAATTACTGCAAATGAAATCTAATAAATGTAAAGCAATTATGCAAAATATCATTTAAATTAAAAGAAAATTATTAATGAATGTCATTATTCTTAACTGTTTGTGTTACATCTAAAGTTTCATATCTAAGTTACTACTATACTACTTGTAGCAATTGAAGCTCACAATATAAGTATATTATATGAGATCAAAACTTATATTATCTTCAAGCTCTCCTTAGTCTTACAGAGTCCCTAACAATTTTTTTTTTTTTTTTTTATTGAATTTGATTTCAGAGGACGACTTATTCAAAATTATTTGAATTAAACCTCACAAATTAGAAAGAAAAAATAAATAACATTACAACATTGTAGTTGATTAATATACAAATAAACTACCAATTTAACATGATAAATCACTATTAGTAATTTAGAAAGCAAAAATTAACAAAATTATAGTTGTTAGCCATTTAACCTAAAACTTTTCATATTCTATAGTTGTCAAATACCTATTAATAAATAACTATTGATATAAAAAATTTAGTAATTACTTCGATGCCACAAGTTGTTTATGCTGTAAAAAATTTGAGAGAATAACACAGCAAGCATCTTAAACTCTTTCTTGCTTGGATCCTACAAAACAATATATATATATATATATATATAGTGATGGAGACAGAACATGCCATTAAAGAGATAACCAATTACAATAGTGTTGGAGGCAAAGTAAAAGATTAAAAAAACTGAAGAAGCAAGCGGTTTGGCTAGCATACCAGCTATCTAATTTATATCAAAAGACATAAAAATCTTACAATCAAATAGAATTCATAAGACGCAGATAAATAAAAGGTTTGTCAAGATGATCAAGTTTAGCAATGAAGAAGACGCAACAACTATTGATGAGGGTAATCTCTATCTTGAACTTGTGATAATGATGAAGATGCAACAACTATTAATTATGCAGATCTAGCATAATCTTATTTTGATTTAACTACAACAAAAATGACAATAATTACCATAAAAAGATTATATCAAAAATAGTCTTTTATGATATAGCCAAGAGTACAATCAAAGCTAATAGAAGGAATTTTAATTCAATTTCAATGATGAAGGAAAGATTCACTTAAATGAGGAGACCAAGAAAAAAGGAGAAGTATCATGTTCTGAGTACATTATTGAATTTAAACTCTATAATTCAATTTGTTAACTACTAAAATACCTTAGCAAATTGAATTTCTGTAGGTACAAATTACATCATTCAATTGAATTTCTGCAGGCACGGATATTACTAAAATTCTATCAATCAATTTTCTAACTACTAAAACTCTATCACACTGATACTACTAAAACTCTATCACACGGATTACACAATACCAATAATGTTATTGTCTCAAACATTTAAAAAAAAAAAAAAAAACCAAATCAATTTTAAACATAGAAATAAACAATCATATATCAATACAAATACCCAACCTAAATACATAAAAACTCATATATGACCCACAACACAAAAGAGGTAGTAAAGAACAACACTATTAATCTAATTCTTACATTGAACTATTATGCAGGCAGCCACAAGACGAGATCAAGAGCAATTGGGATTTAGAAATACCTAAATTGAATCATCTAGTTTTTCAGTATTAATATAGCGTGAGAAGAGGAATAGATGAAGTGATGGAGTTAGAAAGCCAAAGTCCGGCGTTAGGAAGCTAAAGGGTTGCCGTTTGAGATTGTAACCGTGGAACACAAAGGGTTGCTATTTAAAATTGTAACTTTAGAACACAAATGGTTGCCATCTAAAATTGTAACCATGGAACACAAATGGTTGGGAATTAATTTCTTTTTGTTAGTATTTTTAAATTTAAGAAAACTAATTTTAAATTGTAGGACAAATTCAGGAAAAAGAACGGTAATGACATGACAGCTAATGTGGCTCAACCTGAGCATAGCAACATTAAATGTTACGGTTCAGCTTTTAGTAATATATAGATTACAAAGAACCTTAATTGTTACTAGGCTAGTTCAATTAGGTATAACGTAGGTGTGACTAATTTTTTTTTTCCTTCTTCCTTGTACATCCTATCCAAACAAACTCATTTCTCTCGCAATAAACCATTTTTTTTTAAATGAAAATATATATTAGAACCAAACACAATTCTCTGAAGCTCCACGCTGCTTTCCTTTAAGGCAATTGAATTGGCAGCAGCTAGATGAGTGGAGACTGAAGAGAAGCAATAGTGGTCCAATAATCATCTTTGTTAGAGAAGAAAGAAAAGAAAAAGAAAAATAAATAAATAAACGTTGACTGCTAACATTTTTTTGGTCATCTATACGTTACTGTGTCTTTTTAAATATTAATTAAATGATTTTTTTTGTAATTAAAATTACTTGACACACACTATGTTAACATTTTCTATTCCTTAGATGATAGTTAGGGGGGGGGGGGGGGGGTGGGGGGGGGTGTTAAGGTTTGAACACAGAACATTGCCAAGTGGGTCTGACCCGAGGAGAAGGAAGGCCAATCTCCTCATCAGTTCTGACCCAGTTCATTGATAAAAGTCTAGGTATTGAAATCGAAGAAGCCGATTGCCTGAGGAGCCCAAGAAGCCTCGGAAGGATTTAGATAAGCCACCTGAACCAAAAGACAAAATACCGAGGAAGAAAGTAGAGACATGCAAGTAAGGGAGAGGGGGAGTTTCTTGGCAAAGTACTCATCACCTTCGCATTCAATACACTGCACCAACTCAACTAGCCGCATTAATGGCAGAATGACCCTTGAATAGTTCCCTCACAGCTTGTAATGCATTTTACCACCTCCAGCAAAACCCTGATGGGACAAGCATCCAGATAAAGATCAGTGGTTGTACAAGTGGAGGGTTAGCATACACTCTAAATAGCTATATAAGGAAATAGGACTCCTAAAGAGAGGGGGACGGAAAAATTTAGAGAATAACCCGTATCTTGTAAGAGCAAACCTTGTAACCGAAACTCAAGGAATATATGAACCATTGATCCTCGAACTAACCCGAGGAAGAACTAATTCAGAAACTTTCTTCTTTCTTTCTGGAAACTTCTCGTAATCTTATTAATTTTATTCAAACCAGTAAGGCTTGAATAGGTTGACCTCGATAACCCATCTCTATAAATTAATTGTATTGGGCTGTCACATATTAACCTTCCATCCAACGTGGCTTGGGTTAGTTGATTATCTCTCACCCACAATAGTAAAGACCAAAACGAAATATTATTAAACATACAATGATCAAAATGAAGCTTATATTTCTATAAAATTAAAATTAAAATTAAAACTTATAAAAATAGAAGGGCTGAGATGAAAATGCCTCCAAAATATAGGGATTAGAATAGAAATTTTTTCCTTAATTTTAAGAGGCCTCAGTCTTGGTGGGAGTAGAGTTTGTATAATTTAAATTTTATTATGGCTACACTAGAAAGAAT
Source organism: Quercus aquifolioides (assembly GCA_019022515.1). Classification (NCBI taxonomy): domain Eukaryota; kingdom Viridiplantae; phylum Streptophyta; class Magnoliopsida; order Fagales; family Fagaceae; genus Quercus; species Quercus aquifolioides. Next base: position 35,536 of record JAFHAW010000228.1, read on the forward strand.
GTATAGAGTCGCCACTATATCTGGATTCCGGGTATATTCCCTTCAATTACTAGTTGAAAAGTGTACGAAGATTGCTCAAATTAATTAACAAAACTATAAATCAATTTCAATAGTATATCAATACAGTAAAGCAAGAATTTGCTCAAATTAACTTAACAAAATCAACAAGTGTAATGGCATACAAAATTCAGTATTAAGCAGACCAAGAGATGGTTCAATACATAAATAAACTCTAGAATTTAAAGAAGAAATTTATGGATTTTTTGAATTGAGGCACAGAATTGAATAATATGTTCTTAAGAAGCGATTTTGCCCCCATTAGAATGACTCTGTTAGTGTAGATGGCTCAGGCGATTGCTCTTTAGGATACAATGACAACTTTATTAGTGTGCACTTACAAACAGAGTTTTGAACTCATCTTAGATGCCTAAAGAGAAAGTTATAAGTATAAGATAGAGAGTGAAAAAAAAAAATCAGAGTAGTGTATATTTGATCTTCAAAAGCTAATCTTATATAGAACAAAGTAGTGTACATCTAGTAGGAAAATAGCTAGACTTACGCAACGGCAAGCTTGATGTAGGACATGCTCTACATGAAAATTATCTCCCAATGAGTAAATCCCCAAATTCAAAAACGATGGCAACTTTGAAGGTTTGAAAGTTTTTAAGTTTCCAAGAGGGAAGAGAATATATATATAAAAAAAATCATTAAAGTGTGATTGATGTCTTAAGTAAGAATGTGGAGGGAAAATTTCATTTATGTTGATGTCACAAATCATAATCTGTAAGGGCCCATTTAGATTATGGGGGGAGGGAGGGAGAAAGAAGGGAGTAAAGTAAAGTTAGCTGAAAATATGTTAATTTTGGGACAATTCTATTCTATTTCCCCTCAATCCAAACGGATCATAAGAAACCGGCATAATTTTGAAGAGACCGGTATATTGTTGAAGGAAAGAGAAAGACAGGACTTATGGGATTTTACTGGGATTTTTCTGCCACCAACCCCAACCTAACATGCTGGGTTTTTTAGAATAGGTTTGTGGGCTTGGGCTTTGTAAAGTTATTAAAGAAAGTGGGCCTTTAGCTTATGAAATTTTTATAATATATCCGACAATCCCCTATACATGCTATAAAATTTTATATTAGAAAGAATTGAGCAATCACAAGGTATCTTAGTGCTGATGTCTTGTGTACTTAAATCTACACTTTGGTGTTCATGATCTAGAGTTCACAAAATCTTGAACCAATTTCATGAATCACAAGAATATAAACGTGTTTTCTTGTGAATCCTTTGACGTGTTCTTGATTCTCACATTAAAAATCTATAAATATTTTTATCAATTTTAAAGATTTTTTTTTTTCACTGGAGAAAAATTTTGTTTTAATGAAATTAAAAAAAAAAAATAGAAGTAAAACCTGAATTGAATAAATTTGAAACTTAGATGACTCAATTAAATGAAGATAAAGTTAGAGTACTAAAATTAATTTCAGTCAAATTTAGAGGATGCAATTTGCATTCTTATGTATGAGCTGAAGTTATTTTACCTTTTTTTTTAATGTAAATATATATCTATATATTTATCTATATTTATATATATCTAAAAGATGAAGCGTAACATTTATTATTGCTACGCTCTAGTTGAGCCATATCAGCATCCACGTCATTATCATTTTTTCTTTTCAATTTTCCTATAATTTTTTTTAACATTTATTTTTTTATTATTTACACTTCTCCAGCCTTTCTCCCTCCCTTACCTTTTCATCTCCCCACTACTTCTCTAACCTTTCTCTCTCCCTTACCTTTTCATCTCTCTACTACCCTCTACATTAATATCATTCTTCCTCTTTCCCTTCATCTTCCTTTGTTTTTGTCTCTTCTTATTCACACCCTCTTACTATATATTTGTCACTATCTCTTCCATTCTATACATAGTTTTCCCTCACAAAAAAAGGTTCTCTCTCTCTCTCTCTCTCCCTCTCTCTCTCTCTCAATTTTTTGGTGGATTTTTTATTTTTCTTGCATCTCTGCTTTAGGTTGATAATTTTTTATATTCTATAAATTTTGTTTTTGTTTTTGTTTTTTTGTTTTTTGTTTTCTTTGACTGTTAAATGTTATACTATTGCATTATAAATAATCAAATATAGCATATAAAAATATAATATTATTCTATTACATAGCATAATTTGGATAATTTGGTATTTATTCTATTATGTAGTATGATTTTTTATAAAGCTCAATTTAGATATTAAACTATGAGACTTTACTAATTTTGTTTATTTTTTAATCCTTTGTAGTGGACAAAGTACTCTTAATAGTTGTATTAGAAGTACTCTATAATGCCATTTAGTTGGAGAAAAACAAATGTTAGCCAAATGAAATATATTGGATGGGTGAAAAATTTTAGCTTTTGCAATTTATTTTAATTATTATTATTATTTTATAACAATGCATATATAGAAATTTAATTCATAAATTTTGCTAATAATTTTTTATTTGATAATATGTTTTGGGTGGATGAAATTACAATTTCTACAAAGAAAATAACTTTAATAGATTATCAACAACAAATTGTTTTCCTAATTGCTCCAATTAATCATTATTAAGTTTTATTAATTTTTTTAGTTATGTTTTTCGGTGTTTTGGATTGTAAGCTAAAAAAATAAGGTTTGAGAATTTTTTTTTTAAAACTAAAAGAATAATTTCCAAATTTTATATTTTTTTAATGATTCACAAAATGTTATAAATAAATTTTATTAAAATGAATATTTTCATTAACTTGCCTTTTGAATTTCTGAGAAAAATTGTATTGTTTTCATTTTGGTATGACAAAATTTATGTTTATGATTTATTATTGTTCCTATAATAAATAAAAATATGATTACGAAATACATTACTCTTTATTAAATTAGTTTTTTTTTTAAATTAATAAAACCACCATAAAAATAATTATCACACACAACGCGCAGGTTTGTGACTAGTTTATATTTAAAAGCTGAAGTGTAGAATTTAATGTTGCTACTCTATTATTGTACCACATCATCCATCTATTTTCAGCTCTTGCTCTCTCATTTTTAACTCTTCTCCTCTTTATTAATTTCCCACTTTCTCCAGCATTTCATCCTATCTTTTACCTTTTGATCTTCCCACTCTCCTCTACCCTTTCGTTACTCTTTCTCTACCCATTCATCTTCCTTTTATTTTGACTCTATTTATCTGATAGGCCAAGAATGTATTGACCCCTTTGGTAATTTAATCAATTAATTTAGCCAAGTGAAATTAATTAGATTTAATTACATGCAATAAGCGTAGTAACACAAACAAATCACCAACTAAGTTAAATGCAGCGGAAAATAAATTTGACATAAGTGATTTGTTTACGAATGGAGAAAACCACCAAGGCAAAACCCCACTTGGTGAATTTAAGGTCACCACTCCTGAAAATCCACTATTATCAAAACTAGCTTTTAACCTGCACTATGTGCGGAAACCTGTTTATTTACATTTATTAGAAATAAATTTTTTTTCATAATATTTAAATACACTTCTACCACATACTAAAGGGACAAATGTTCTTTTAAAGTGTCATGATTGGTTGATCTCTTCCTCAACATGGATTAAAAAGGTAAGTATAAGATACAAATTCATCTCGGATTTCAATTTGTAACCTAAAAGGCAATAAGATGGAACTAATATTCCTTCACATCTTGGGTTGGGCTTGAGATTAAGATCACATCTTCCCATCTCTTCCTTCTATAATTGCATAATAATGATGATGATGATGATGCATCATCACACCAAGAAATTCAAACATGCAACACTGTTAGTGAGATTCGAGTGCTAAGGATCCAAACTTGCAAGATAAATAGCTTATTACTTCCTAGAATTCTGTTAGTTCTTTGGTTTCTTGAGTTCGGAATAGGAACATATGAATCACTGTTTCTTGTGAACACTGAACATTCCTCCAATATTTTTTGACCTGTGGTGGTATATATAGGTTTTTCCTGAGTGAGATTAACTATTTCTCTAGTGCCTAAATCAAGTTTTGAAGGAGTTTGGTTATTGAGCTATGAGAGCTCTTCAACTTTTGATCACAACTACATTCTGTTAGCATTCAGCCAAAATAAATAAATAAATAAATAAAACACTGTTTGCACTCGTTTCATTTGTTCCTGCTACCTTCCAATCAGCCAAATTTTTTTTTCCTACTATTTTTTGCCTGTCATGTCCCTTTCGTGAGGAATGAATATAGACCTTTGTAGATTTTGTTCAACCCCAACATTTATATACTGCACAAAGTAAATGTATCTTAGAAGCTTTATAAGAAACTAAAAAATATATATATCATAAATGCATATAGACCACAAAGTTTGATAAGAAACTATGCTTTGTTTAAGCTACTTTAGGACACAAATTTTCTCAACCTCATTAATTTAAGACACATATTCTCCATACCCTATCCATTCAATAGATGGTTAATTCAATTTCACAACTCCTACTAAACCATACTAACTAAAAAAGGAAAAAAAAAATCCTATTAAAGTCTAAACATATATGTATTTTTTAACACATGACATACATACCAACCAAAAAACTACACACAACATATTGTTTATAAACCAAATTATTAGCTGTATGTTAGTGGACAAAGAGTGCTAATTTTGAGATTTTGCTGAGAAATTATACATGAACACTTTTAGTTTCTATTCAAATGCATGTTCAGTTACAAAAATGATTTCTTAATTCTTTACTATAAGTGGCTAAAGTAAGATTCTACACAGATATTGAAGAAAGAATCTTGTGCTCAATCTGAGCTCCAAATCACGGTGGTTTCCCCCTTTAAGCCATAATGGTTCATACTTCTCTTTACATAGTTCCCAGAGTTGCTTACCATGGAAGCAATCAACAACTTCATACTAAGTCCCCTACAAAAGGATATAAAGAGAGACTACAAAAAAATTAATTTATACTAGCATGTGATAGCATTTTCACTTATTTTAGAAAAATCTCTTGGTGGGAAGCAAACAATCTACTTGTGATTATAAATGCTTACTTATAAATGAATGCCCTAAGAGAGGAAAGACCATGGCTCATTAACGTTTGAAGATTTACAGAAGAAAAAGCTATTAATATTGGATTAGATATTTTTTTTTTTTGATATGTTTGGTACCAGGCTGAGGGCAAAGGGAAGATTTGAACTAAGGAATGTGGGTTCACTCCTGCTACCCACTAATAATGTATCCCTTAGAGTGATCTTACAATTGTTGCAAATTTTATTATATAGTCCTTACAAATTGATGTGCCAACTTTTAAACAAACAACTAAGCAATTTAGGAATTTATTATGTTATTAATGTAATGCCAAACACATTCATTGCCATGTCAGTTGTAAGCTTTTGTGGAAAATTGGTAGTAGTTTTAGCATTTTTCTATCTTTGAATGTCTAAATAACTAATGTAGTGTCACTGAATTGAATGTGCAATTCCCAGAATTTCCTCACACTTTTTCCCCCCAAGAAAGAGACATGAAAATAAATAGAAGAAAAGAAAACTGGAAGGTACTCTCTTTCTATACTGTCTACACTCAATTCTTTTGCTCCTTTGACTAATTATTTTATGATCCCTCTAAAGGTCAAAATGGACACATCAATATAAAATCCTCTGAAATAATGGAACTTGGAAAATGTGTTAACCATCCAAAAACTAATTTAGAAAATGTGTTAATCATCCCTAAGTTTACTCACTGAGCTGATGAAGGGTGCTACAAACACTAATCTAAATCCTTATGCATCATAATTTATCCTCAAAACTAACCACATACCACTTTGACTCCAAGAAAAATTATGAAAAGACCAGGTAAAAGTTCTAAAATTTTAAACCTCCCATGTCATATCAAACTTATAAATAACCTAAAATTTACACATGCAAAAATGTTGCTTTATTATTAGGGGGGAAAAATTAGAGTCAAAGATTATGTTTCAAACCCAAAATAAAACTTCCACCTTAATTATTTCAACAGTATACCAAGTATGTTTTAAATGTAAGTTTGCATTTGACAGAATTCAAGTAGCTAAAGACATTCATAAAACTAACATCTTGTTATATTATAAGTGTTTCCAGTCGTCTTATAAAAAATAAAAAAAAATAAAAAAAGTGTTTCCAGTCACATTTCTTTAATAATATGCAATCATAATTAAGTTTATGACAATTCCTTCTTGTGTTTGACTATTACGTCTAGCAAGATGAGTGGGATATTTTGGTCTAACAATTCATTATGAGACAAACTCCGTAGAACTGAAGCCAAAATTTTCATAAATAAAGTCATCCCAATTTCCTATAAACCTAAAGTAGAGGAAAGGGATTTGAAATTCAAATATTGTTCTATTTGTAGAATCCTCACTCTACTTTAATGGTAATATGAAACACATATCTTCACCTAATACTGCAAACATAAAAAAATAATGAATGAAGTTGCATAAATATAAAGAATAAAATGCATGGTTTATCATTGTCAACCAAGTTCTAAGGGAACAAGTATTGAGAAGGGGGCAAAAACAGTTTTTTTTTTTTTTTTTTTCCAATTCATTTGAAATAACGTATGTGCGTAGGAAAATCAAGGAAGAGAGATTATCTTTTTCTCACTATAATAATTTCACACAGCAATAGAAGACAGATGGCAAAGTAAAACACCTTGCATCAAACAACTGAACTTATAATTCTACTTTAAATGTCGTCTAAATTTTTAAGCAAATTTAGTATAATTTACGTCAAGGGCCATTCATCTCTCAAAGAACACACGAAATTAAAACCATAAGAAGAATATAAAAGTACGAAACTTTATATCCAACTAAACTGAAAAATCCTCAAAGAATATGAAATTAAAACCTAGAAGAAAAATATCAAAATTCTAGAGAATTCCTCTAGATTTTTCTTTGCCTTTTGGTTTCTTAAACTGCTTCAACATTAATGTTGGCAATGGAAAAGAATACTGAATACACCAGATTATGCAATTCCACAAAAACCAATTCTAAACAGAACAGAAGAAGAAGATTAAGAAAGAAAATGTCAAGCACATAGGTAAAGAGAAACTGCCTAAACTTTAATATATATATATATATATATATATGTGTGTGTGTGTGTGTGTGTGTGTGTGTGTGTGTGTGTAAAAGAAAGGAAAGAAACAATGGTAATTTATGAATAGCATACTTACTTGGTTATGAACTCTTATCGCAGAAAAGAATATTCCACTGTCTAACGGTGGCTGTAGGCTGGTGGAGACAGCCCTCTGTTTTGTCTCTCCACGCTTTACAATACCCATACCCTAATAACAACTCAGGTGGTAGTATTTGAACTTCTAGGGTGCTTCCTTCACTTCAACCAAAAAATAGAATAGAGAGGAAAAAGGGTTAGGAATCAAAATTCCAAAATTGACAGCAAACATAATTATGGACAATAGGAAAAGAAATTAGTCATAGATTAATTAAAAATTACCAATAGAGAATGGCCTAATACTGAGGTCAGGTCAGAGATGGCAGACATAGTCATGTCGTTGCAGGGTATTACTGTGTTGGGTTTGCATATGAGAGAGTGACAGTGGGAAGAAAGATGGATGAGAGGGGGGATAGGTTATGCGTAGCGTATGAATAAATGCAAATCGTGAAAGGTTGGTTTTAAAATTAAAATGTAAAAAAACACTATATAATAAAAATGGAAAATACTATTGCAAGATTGTGTGTGCGAGATGAACTAATAACCATTGCTCTAATCAAAATACAACCAAAACTACAAATAAATAACTGAACATTCACCCTGGAGTTTTGAAAATATTTGGCTACATATTTGTTTGAATCTTTGAGAGAGATTAAAAAAGTTATCTTTAAAGAAGTTTTTTATAAGCCAAACATTAAAAAGGATCAATTGAGCCACAAATATCAAATAAAAGGGAACATTGAGAGACATAGATATCAAAAATTCAGTGAACAATAAACTACGAATTTGTCAAAACTCTTCTCATAAAATAAAAAGGAAAAAGTTACTTTCCCACCAACAATGAAAACCCAACAGGAACTCAATATGCCCCACACACACACACACACACACACACAAAAGAAAAGAAGGAAGAAGAAGAAGAAGAAGAAGAATTTTTATAGGTATCAATGATGAAATAGAATAATAACAGAGCAAAACCACAACAACATTAAAACATTTTGTATTGCTTGCCTAATACATTAGGAACAATAACTTTACAGGTATACGGTCTGTCTCTCTGTGCCTTACGGACTTTATCTGGGTGTATGACGTTCTGGCAGAAAGACCTAAAATAAGATTGAAAAAGGAAAATAAATATTAGAAATAGAAATACCCAATGATTTCAATCCTATACTTATTTAATCTCAATGGTTTCATAGAGATTAGAAACAAAAGCAGCCAAACTGAAATCAATATTTTTAGTGATTTTTGTACTCTAAAAAACAGAACAAAAGCAAGTATCTAAAATTGAGATAACAAACATTTTGATAGGGAACCCAAAAACCCAAAACAAAAACAAATAAAATGTAAACATATTAATAAAAAAACTCAATCAAAAGTAACGTTTCATACCTGAATGCCAAAATCTAAAAAATGAGAAAAAATTGTACCAGTTCCGATTCTGACGATCTTTTTTTTTTTTTGAGAGAGTTTCAACCTATGGCGTCCGCTCCTGATGATAGCTCTTTATCATCAGACCAAGACACCAATCAGTTTTTGGTGTAGGCGGGGATTGAACCCCAGATCTCTTATACAACCATCAGAAACTTTACCAGTTGAGCTAACTGGAACCCACCGATTCTGACGATCTAAGTGGCAGATATATGGCCTAACAGTGTTGGTGGTCCATAGTATTTCCTTCATGTGTGCTTACGGTTCCAGTGACCCAAGTCTGGCGAGGGAACGAACAATGGCTGGCCTTAGATATTTCTTCTCTCTTGGCGCCTACGAACTCTGCTTGGTTCCTCTATCTTCGTATCCCTTAATCAAAACCAAATCTGACCCAAAATACCAATCTAAATCATAATTAACACCCAATTGATTCTCCAAATAAAAACCAAAAACCCTAAATTTTTAAATTTAAAACAGAACTTTACCAGTAGCGATTCCGACAGTCGGGTAGTGAGTGGAGGCTTATGGTGATGGCAAAAGATCTGGGTGGATATTTGTGTGCCCGTGGTTACAATGGTCTAATTGTATAGATGGAGGGTGGTTGGTCTTGGTTTCTATCCTTTTCTCTTTATCCTTGATTGGACTCTCTATCCTTTGATAGAAAACCCAAAAACCCAAAACAAAAAACGAATCAAATCTAAACCCATTCAAAAAAAAAAAAAAAAAAAAAAAAAAAAAAAACTCAATTAAAGCAACATTTCATACCCAAATCTAAAAAATGGAAAGAAAAAATATCGGAGCCGCTTTCAACGATCTGGGTGGCAGATGTATGGCATAAAGGTTTCTTTCTGTGTGCTTGCAGTTCCGGCGGACTAAGTGTGGAGAGCGACCCAAATTGCAGTAAACATAAATCATAGTTATCGCTAGATTTAGGTTTTTACTTATAAAAATTTATTTTTAAAAAAGAATCAAAAAACAAAGAAAGCAAAAAAAGAAAAGAAAACTTACTATGTAACAGTGCATCGCCAGTTTAGGGAAGCAAGAATTTTGGTGGTCAGAACCCGACGGCGGTACTGGCCTGAGATGTCTCTAACTCTGCCTCTTTCTCTATTTCTTTCTCCAGGTCTCATTGCCTCTCTATTTCTGTCTCTGTATCCATCATATTTTAACCGGTTAGTATTTTTTATATATATACCGAGTAACTATCAAATTTTAACCGGCTATTTTTTGTTATTTATAATGAGTGGTTTTAAACGGTGTTGTAGCGTTACCAAACAATGTAATTTATCATTTTTTAACTTAAATGTGGCTGTATTTTAGATGGGCATTTTCCCTAATGTGGCAGCACCTTTTTAATTGCAGGAAAGGGTTTTGCTTTTATATATAGTACTAGCTTATAACCGGCACAATGTGCGGGATACTTTTATTTATTACAAAAGACAAACCATAGGTGAAAATTTAAAAATTTCATAATTAGATAATACAAAAAAAATAAAATAAAATAAATTGCAAGAAAGAAACCTAAATTCAAGGAGTCTTACATAGAGACAATGAAATGTAATCTTGAAAAAAATCACATTCTCACTATAAGAGTGATTCCAAAAATGTAGTGCCACTAATTTATACCAAATTATCAATTTCACTTTTTCTTTTTTTATGACAATACCTACTACACCAAAGGAAAATGCAGACAATGTTTATAATGTAAAAATATGAAAATGTAAGAAACCATGGGTGAAGCCTACCAATTGTATTAAAGCAACAAAATATTGAATAGAACCCAAATGAAGGCCAGTTTAATTGTGAGAAATCTCAACCATGTATAAAAATCAAACTGAATATTACAATTTTTTGTATATAATTGAGAAATCTCAACCTTGTATAAAACTGAATATGTTATTCATTTAACTACTGATATAGATTGTCTATTTAAGGTAGCAAGATCATACGCTCTACCAGCAACCTCCTCATCATAATATTCCCCTGTATACAAAACGTAAATAAATGAATACACAATTTATATGAGATAACACATCTATTACCAAGTTTATCCCCCATAAGTCTATGGAGATGTAATTTCTTTATGTCCAGCTCTTATGCTTTAGGTTTAATGTTATATCTTTAAATTATAAAATGCAACTTTTATATTTCAATTATGGTTTAAATTTGATAATGCAATTTTCATGGGATCCTCTTCTCAAAGATGTCACTCAGATTAATAAGCTTTAGGTTTAATGTTATATCTTTAAATTATAAAATGCAAATTTTATATTTCAATTATGGTTTAAATTTGATAATGCAATTTTCATGGGATCCTCTTCTCAAAGATGTCACTCAGATTAATAACAATAGGCTGCAGGCATCAAACATGTCTATGTTTTCTAACTATCTAAGGATTGGAAACATTTTCAGTCCCCACTAACAAACCCATTTTAGTAAACAATGTAACTCAAAATAAGAAAGATGAATATGGTAATTCCTCTCCGTAACCTAACAATTTGAATAGACAATTCAATTACTTTTACATAAATATGCAAAATTAACAATTATAATCTGGTCTGTCCCTATGGGTAAAACACCATAGTGTTCCACTAAGCAATTGAGCATGCACTCAACTACTCAAAAGAAGTGCTTTTCAGCCACTGCATTACCAAGAACAGCTGTACATACATTACATCCCTTTGATTTTGAGGGTAACTCCTGAGTTTGCATCAGGATGAAGCTGCAAAGAGTTTTGAGAGAGGCCTTGTTTTTAGTTCTTTTAAATCAAAGTAGTATAAATCTCAGTCACAACTCTAATGTGAGTCCGATTGACAACTATAATCAAACACATTCAAGGCAACTCATCAAATGACAAAACACCCAAATCTACTTTTTAATTAGCACACATTGTTGCTTTCAACAGTATAAAGATAAATTTTAATGAAGAGCCATGCTAGTTAGTGCAATTAAATCTTCAAATTGCTTCAAAAACAAATCATGAACTTATGCAAATTATTCTATAAAAAAAATGCAAATTAGAAAATTTCAAAACTGTGGTGCTTGCTGGCTTCTCTTCAAACTTGTTTTTGCCAAAAAACTTCAGTTGGGCTTCAGCACTTTCTATTAAAATCCACTTCGTTCTTCAAAAATTTCTTCTAATGCAAATGTGCCCCTATCAAACCAAAGTATTTCAAAGATTTTAAGAATTAAAAACAGAACTTTACAGGTAACGATTTCAGCAATCTGACTGTGTGTGAAGACTTTGATTTTTCTAACTCTACTTTAAAATCTCAAATCTCTAAGTCGTTATTCTAGAAGCCCCAAATTTCTCCTGTTTGATACTGAAACAGTTTTTTACAGCAACTGAGGTTCTACCTTTCAACAGTTTTAATTATAGTTATCTAAACTAATGAACATTCTCTGCCTATCACATTCAATGACTAATACATTCAAAGAACTTGAATTTGATGAGAACAGCAACAAACCCCAAAAAAATAAATCATACCAATAATAAACACGTCTATAAGACATTTATCAAACAGGTAATATGTACATAGTACAAATCTTTTTTTCTTTTTTCTTTTTTTGTGATGATTGCAAACTCTCCAACATAAGCGTTAACTTACTGGATATCTAAAACCATTTATATTAAAATTGGTATTATAGTATTATACTATAGAAAGCATTGTTAATAGAAGCCTAACACAAATAACTAAATCTAAACCAATCCAACCAAGAAATTCAAACCTAAATCATATTCAATCCCCAGATTTATTAAATGAAAACAAAAACAAAAACAAAAACTTTACCGGTTACGGCCTAACGGCATGTCTCTGTGCTTGCGGTTCCAACAAACCTTAACCGAACAATTTGCTTTGATTAAATTAGATACTCTAGATTTAGAAAGATTCCACTTCATTTCTACAGAGAAAGAAATTGAATGATTTAAATCCAAAAGAGAAGAATTCAAACAAACCCATTACTGAAAATATTAAACAAAAAATAGTCACATATCATAATTCTGATTTCCTTAACCCTAATTCTTGGAACCAAAATCTAATTGCGATTGTATAAGTGGAAAACATATAGCAAAACTAATTTAACTTTAAATTTGGTGGGGAAAAAAAGTCAGAGAAAGAATAGGGACTCGTTGGAGGCATTGTTAATCAAAAAGTCAGAAGAAGAAGGAAGAATTTTTGAAAAGAACCAGGAAACGATTCTCTTTTTTCTCAAAACAAAAGCAAATATCTACAAACATTTTGATAGAAAACCCTAAAACCCAAAACAAAAAGCCCCAAATTTTTCCTGTTTGATACTAAAACAGTTTTTTACAGCAACTGAGGTTCTACCTTTCAACAGTTTTAATTATAGTTATCTAAACTAATTATAGGCAACAGATCACCAATCGGTGGGAAAAATTTAATTGAAACGGTTTGGTTAAACAAAAGTAGATAATGTTAAAGTAGATGGATATATATATATATATATATATATTTTTTTTTTTTAAATTAACCCAAAAACCCAAAACATAAATCTAACCCAAAAACCTGAATCAAAACCAACCCAACAAAAATACCCAAAACTAACTCATAAGTTCATAACCAAATCGAAGGGGAGAAAAAAAAAAAAAAGCATGGCAGATTTCAGAAAACAAAAACAATATTTGAAGAGGAAAAAAAGTATACAGACCTTTAAAATATGCTATTGCAGAGACGAACTGGGGAAATTTGAAGCCTCAATCGGTCTCTCAAATGATTGAATTAGGGAGGCCATGTAGCCTATACATCTCCTTAAAGAAGAGACCAGACATTGGATGCATCTGTAGCCTCTTCTAATGAATCAAAGTCACCGTTGAGGCTGTGATTGAATGGAGCCGGAGATGGGTGGTGCTGGACCAAAAACGTAACCCTAAACCAAAATCAAGTCCTTCAAAAGCCTAAATCATATTTAAAATTGAGAAAAAAAAAACATTTTGATAGAGAATCCAAAAACCCAAAACAAAAACGAATCAAATCTAAACCTATCCAACAAAAAAACTCAATCAAAAGTAACATTTCATACCCAAATCTAAAAAATGAAAAAAAAAAAAAAAAAAAAAAAAAAAAAAACAACAACAACAACAACAAAAAAAAAAAAAAAAATCAAAGAAAGCGAAAAAAGAAAACTCACCCTATGACAGAGTACCGCCGGTTGGCGGTCAGAGTCCGACGGCGGTGTTGGCTTCTCTATCTTGCTAAACTCTGACTCCTTTATTCTCTATTTCATCTCCGTGTCCCAGGCCTCATCGCTTCTTTCTCTATTTCTCTCCATGTCCCAGGCTTCTCTGTGGCCGGCCGTACGAATCTCCACTGGATCGCAGAGTCTGATGAGAAGAGATCGCTAGTTTTTTTTTTTTCTCCTTCCCTTTCTCTTTATCGCAGTATCGCCAGGGGTTTTTTTTTTTTTTAAAAAAAGAGAAAATGTTAAGCAGGTCTGATGAGAAGAGATGGCTAGGGTTTTTTTTAAATGTAGCGTTTATTTTATTTTATTTTATTTGGGGTTTTTATGCGCGCGCGCACACAAAGACTGTCAAACGGTGTTAGAGCATTCTCATCAAGAATGCTATATAAAATATAGTATTAAGCATATCAAAAAGTTACTTTATTCATTTTAACAATTTATTGTACAAAACACCCAACATCAAAGATTTTATTATTTTACCACTTCATTTAAATAATTTTTTTTATTCTTTCTTTGTGGTTTCTTTATTCTTTCTTTATGTTTTCAATTAACTACCATAACTAACTACCACAAGTACCCTGCAACATTACTACAAAGTAGTGTTGGAGAGAATTATTCTTAGCTTTTTTTTTTTTTTTTTTTTTGGGAATTCATTCTCTTAGCATTCAATAATTGATAAGAATCCATAAAACTCTAGCATCATTTATCAAAGAAACAATAATAGGATGATCACTTATTAAATGGAACATATCCATTTTCATTTATATTGTTGAAATTTTGCATCAAGTTTGAGATGTCAGCAACCATGCTTTTTTCCTGCCAACTAGGTGTGCAACTAAAATTACAGACTTGAGCTACTCTTTTACTATTACACATAAACAAAATTCTACAGCAACCAAGCCATTTAGTTTTGACAGCATCTTCCACCACGGCTTCTTGAGTTGCTGCATTAGCTGTTGATGCTCCACTGCTGGCAGCAGCTATCCAGTACAGAAATCCAGCAGCTACCCAGTGCAGAAAAACCAGTGCAGAGGAAAAAAACAGCAGTTAAATTAAACCAGTGCAGAATAAGAAAACAGCAGCCCACACTCTGCAGGCAGCAGCTATCCAGTGCAGAAATCCAGTAGCTACCCAGTGCAGAGGAAAAAGCAACAGTTAAATTAAAACCAGTGCAGAGGAAAAAACAGCAGTTAAATTAAAACCAGTGCAGAGGAAAAAACAGCAGTTAAATTAAAACTAACAGAAACAATATCCAATATAGATGGGATGAGGTAGTATCACATTATCTTAAAGTCCAGCAAAAATCACATCAATTGAACTATTAATCAAGCCAAAAAAATTTGTAAATCACTTGGGACATCTAATGAAGACCAGCATTGGTATGAAGTATGAACCCTAAAAGCACATGACCAACAATGTCTCTAGACTCAAACAGAAATAATAGAAAAGAAGATGCTATTACACAACTAATGTAGTGACCCAAAAAGGGGGGTCTTGCATTCCATTGAATCCCACATCGCCTAGGGAAGCACATGGGAATGTGTTTATAAGGAATGACCTCCCTTCAATGTGTAGAGGCCTTTTCCCTAGCGCAACCTGGGGAAGAACAAAACCGTGAGGGGTATGGGTCCCAAAGCGGACAATATCTACACAGTTGGGGCGGGGTCGTTACAGAATTGTAGTGACCCAAAAAGGGGGGTCTTGCATTCCATTGAATCCCACATCGCCTAAGGAAGCACATGGGAATGTGTTTATAAGGAATGACCTCCTTTCAATGTGTAGAGGCCTTTTCCCTAGCGCAACCTAGGGAAGAACAAAACCGTGAGGGGTATGGGACCCAAAGCGGACAATATCTACACAGTTGGGGCGGGGTCGTTACAAATGGTATCAGAGCCATGCCCTAGCCGGAAGTGTGGGTCCCACACGCGAGGACGCGTGTGCTCGTAAGGGGGGTGGATTGTAGTGACCCAAAAAGGGGGGTCTTGCATTCCATGGAATCCCACATCGCCTAGGGAAGCACATGGGAATGTGTTTATAAGGAATGACCTCCCTTCAATGTGTAGAGGCCTTTTCCCTAGCGCAACCTGGGGAAGAACAAAACCGTGAGGGGTATGGGACCCAAAGCGGACAATATCTACACAGTTGGGGCGGGGTCGTTACAACTAATTTCTAAATTCTTTTGCTAGCTAAGAAAATGCAAGTAAAGAGAAAAGAAAGAAATAAAATTGACAAATCTTTTTGATTGATAAACTACACATCAATAGTAATAATCCTTGAAACAATTCCTTGATTTAACCTAGTCTCATCATCATCTATTATCCATGAAAGCAAAATCCTCCCAATCCAACAATTTGTTGACACGAGTCCTTTGTAAAATGAAAAAGCAATACATGAACAATGAAAACTAAACATTTTCCTTAGTTATCTTAGCAAACAAATAAAAGGAAATAAAATTCCAGTGCATTTGGCATTAAGTAATCCATCAGAATTCTCAAAACCACCCAACCATCAATCACTAGTTCACATACCAGTTCTATTTTTATTTTTATTTTTATTTTCATTCTTTGTTTAGGACTTTTGCTCAAGCTTACAAGTGCAGCCCATGATAACAAAATCCAAACACAAATTCTCAAAAAGCAACCAAATTTGCATTGATCACACCATAAAAGGATCTAGATATGACAACAATAAAAGCAATCAATCCATTTGTGAAATCACAGCAAAACTCAAAGCTTTCAATAAACACTCTAAAAACATCTTAATGCTTTATTTGTTCAATAAAGCTTTCAATAAGTACCATATCATATGACTAGCACATGTGGGTGAAGAAATTGGGTTATTTTGGGATACACCCAACAAACGAGAGTCAACAGCAATTTCCCCTTGTATGATACCAGTGTAAATCAACATGTATTGTTGTGATTTCATAAGTAGATAATGTACAGTCAACTGAAGTTCAATATAAAATTAGAACCAATAAAAAGAGTAAATAATTACAACTAGAGTAAATATTAGTTCTCAACAACCAAGGAAATGAATCCAGAAGTCTAAAGGTACAATGCCCTGCTTCTCAATAACCTTTTAAAATTTTCTATAAACATCATGTGAATAAGTATATATGCCACTGAATTCAAACATGATGTATGAAATTTCACACTAGTATAATGTTCATATGTGGATGTTGAACCCATAATATATAAATAAAGGGCAGCAACCTGCGCACAATACTTCCACTGACCCCATAATATATGATTACATTATTTAAAAAATGATTATTCTGCTTACTTAGAAGGTATAGCTCTTGCTGAACCATTTAATTGAATTCTCAAAAGCTATCAAAGGAGAAAGTTATGGAGCATTGATGGGAACCATTTAGGTGTGCATAGTAGCAAAGGAAAATAGTAAGTCTTAATTGTTCAAACAAATGTATCTGAACTTGAGGCATGAGGCAAATGTACTAAAACATCATTTGAGAGACAAAACTACAGGCAGCACAGGTAAACAATATTTGTAGTAATCATATATGTGCATCATGATACAATATATAATGTGAATACACTGGATAACTTTCACACAAGGTCAAGCAGTCAGTACACTTGTCCAATATAAAATCTTAATTGTTAATACAGACTCTTTCAACTTCAGCCTACCATAAGCTCCATATACCTTAACTTAGACGTCTATTCTGAAAAGATGTTTGATAGAATTTTCATAAGCTCAATCTAGGAAACAAACCCAAATTGTAAATAATTACAACTAGAGTAAATATTAGTTCTCAACAACCAAGGAAATGGAAATGAATGGGAAATAAGGATCGCAACAAATCCTATCATGGTTTATATGTTGAGCAAAGTTTAATTTCATGTGTGTAGAGAAAAATGCAAATCTGTCTAAAATCTGTTCAACATATAAAACTCTAAAGATGATACTAGAATTTTAAGGAGGAATTTCAGCAAACACAAACCTGTGCTTCACGTTCAATGCTGTTATCCTGAGGAGTGAAGCAAGATTGCTGGTATCGCTCTAGTGTTTTGGTTATACTGCAAAAAAAGAATTGAATACTAATAATTAAAAACATATGTTAGGCAAGCATCAGTTTGCATATTTGAGCCTAACCCAATAACAACTTGCATCAAGAGACAAGAACAATGAAAAATTGGCCTCGATTACCACTGATAGTATCGCGGAAACAATTTTTTTCATAAAAAATCGAATGCCCTAATAGCTTAATCTTCTTTTAACTATGCTCATGAAACCACAATTTCATGTTGTATATGCAGCATGTCAAAAATCTGTCTCCACTATTTCCAACTAAATAACTCTCTTCATACTATTTTTCAAAGGGATTTACCTTGTATGATACTTTATGAAATTAATGGATAGAGATGCATTTTTTTGCAGTGGTCAAAAATTTTCCTTATTATATATTTCCATAAAAGAAAGAAAAAAATGCATAACTAAATGCAACCTCTGATGTACTAATGACTAAGAGATAGTTGATTATTTAACTCCTTTTTCCCCATTAATCTTTTGTGGGAAATCCAACCAAATAGGCTACATTTTCACCAAAGCCTAAGTATGTGATAACAGTCAATGAACTATAACAAGAACAAGAATTGAAAACTGAGCAGAAATTGAGTGTGTTTGTGTTCCTAACTATCAATGAAGTCAAAGACACTTTCAACTCTGAAAATACAAGAAGAAGAATGCTTTCCAATATATCATCATGATAAATTCCACAAAAATATTTCAAAAAGAAACAATTAAAGATTCAAACTAAAATCATAGAAAGATTGACAGATATAACTAACCTGTTTGGAGTTGAATCGGCTAGAAGTTTTGCCCCAATTGGTGATGAACTTGTGACAAACTTCTGACAGCAATACAAGACCCAGTCGGTGATGAACTTGTGACAAACTTGTGACAGCAATACAAGACCCACAAAATCCCTAACCCAAAACAAAACCTAAAGGGAAGCCTGACCCATGGAGCTTCAGTCTAACCCAAATGGAAGCTTAATCCCCTCCCTTGAATCTTCGGTTTTGAGATGAGAATATGGATTTCAAGACTGGGTTTTTGGGTTTGGGCAGGGAGAGAAGAGTGGGTTCGGTATGGCTTCACTCAAAGGAAGAAAAGGTTGTGTTTGTGATGGTGGTTCGGTCAGAGGGAGTAGTGAAGCGGAGATGGGTTTGGCGGCGTGGATTGAGGGAAGGGAAGAGCGGCTTGGGTTGAGGAAGAACGAAGAAAAAAATAATAATAATAAAAAATAAATAAAAAGGAGAGGAGGCAGAGGCATAGGTGTAGGAGAAAAAGAAAAAAGAAAAAAGGGGAAAACCAGTGGAGATAGGCGCAAAAAGGGAAGCAGGTAGGAGGGAAAGTGAAATGTGTTTGATTAAACAATTTTTTTTTTTTTTTTTACAATCCTGCTACAGTGGGCTGCTAGAGATAGCAGTCTACTATAGTCGGATTGCAAAATTTATAGGATTTAAAAGCTTTGACGGAGTATACTTTTTAGCATTTATACCATTTAGCATTCTTAATGAGAATGCTCTTAACTTGTAAAACCATATAACATCGCTTTTTAAAGTTAAACGTGTTTGAACTTTAGATATGTGTCTGAATTTTAGAAAAACAGTTATCCTAACGTGGCAACACCTTCTTAATTGTAGAAAAAACTTCTACTTTTATATATAGTATTAGATTAGATTAGATTAGACAAGCTTTTAGAAGTAAAATGAATCCTAGTACCTAATACCAACCTATAGTTGAACTCTTACCCCAATACCCAATTGGACTTGTAATGTAGTGACAATCTCTCATTTCAATGCATAGCTCTCAATACATGACTAACCAATTGATGCACGGATCCAAGTACGTGACTGATACACCAACTTGAGGAAGATGTTAGCTGCAAAGTTCTTCAGTTCATCCAACAATGAAAATCAAAAGCTCCTTGGTTACAAAACCCTTGGCACAAAGACGCAACAGCTTCTACAAGGAATATGATGAACTAGGGCAAATTCTGTCTCCGGTCACAATTTGCATGCACAATCAATTTGCATTGAGTTGCATCACTTTGCATCACATTTGACGGCCCTTAAAATAATCCTTATATATGTCTAGGGTTGTGAGAAAAGAAACCCTACACAAATATACTTAGATATGTGTGAAATTAGATTTGAAAATCTGAATTTCGTAATTCTCGACAAATACAGCTTTTGTCGAGCTGCTGTAGAGCTTCCTCATTAAACCTCGATAGATATGTATCTGTTGAGCTTTAATGATCAGTACTTCTTCACTTGTTTCTTGGATAGATTTGCATGGCTTCAATACAAGAATTGAACTCTTGTTCATTGAAATACTAAACCCATTCTAGATCTACTCAATTACAAGTAAAGTGTGTTTTGTCAAAGGATTAGCCAATTTACATAACATATATCTCTAACAATATCCACATATGTCCTAACATTATCCCATCTTTTTTACTATAAATAAATTATTATCTCCCATTCAATCTATATTTCTCACATCAGAATATGTTAACACACACAATCTCTCTCTCTCATAGTTTTTTTTTTTTTTTTTGGTTTCCTTTTGGTGGGTTTATAATTCTTTCTTGTGTCTCCACTGTAGGGTAATGAATTTTTGTTTTGAACTCTTCTCCCATAAAAATTGTGATTACTCTCTCTCTCTCTCTCTCTCTCTCTCTATATATATATATATATATATATGTTGGGTTAAGATAACGTGACCCTAGTTAATTAATTCAATTACTCAAGTTGATTAATTAAGTTCAATTGCATGCAAAATGTGAAGGCACCAACAAATCACCAAAAATTCTAAGTGTAGCGGAAAATAAATTGAACACAGTGATTTGTTGACAATTAGGGAAAATCTCGCAAGGTAAAAATCCCACCGGGTGATTTTAAAGTCACCACTCCTGAGAATCCACTAATTAACAATCAAGCGGTTACAAGTATAAGGAATCTTACCAACTATCATGGCCTATCATGAAATACCAACCTACAGTTGAACCTTTGCTCCAATACTCAATTGGACTTAATCTTGTAGTAGCCTTCTTTCCTTTGATGCACAAACCTCCAATTTGTAACTAACTCTTTGCATAGATCCCAGTACGTAACTAACTCCAGCAACTTCAACAGATATTGTTGGTTGCAAAGTTCTTCACTTCATCAACAATAAAGATCTGGAAGCACTTGGTTACAAAACCCTATGGCGTACAAACGACGTAGCTTCACACAGAGAAAATAAGTCTCTTGGTCTTTGTATCCGTATGTGACGGCTTTTAAAATAAGTCTTATATATGTCTAGGGTTGTGAGAAAAGAAACCCTAAACAAATACACAAGACTGGGTCGAATTTCAGATCTGAAACTGAATTCATAATTCTCGATAGATCGAGCTGATGTCGAGCTATCTATCGAGATTCATATTAAGTCTTGATAGCAGGTATCTGTTGAGCTATTTGTCGAGACTTAATGAACAGCTTTTCTTCACTTGTTTTTTGGACCAATTTTCATGTCTTTAATACTTGACTTGAACAACATGTTTTTTGAAGTACTAAACTCATCTTAGATCTACCCAATTACAAATAAAGTGCATTTTGTCAAAGGATTAGCCAATTACAATAAATTATGACCCTAACAATATATATATATATATATATATATAGATAATTCTTTCTTGCAACTCTTGATACGTTTTGGTGTTGTGTTTTTTGAGTACGCATCACAAGTCCTTTCACTCCCTCGTATAGTTTTGCTTTGATATTTATTTGAGTTAATCCTTAGTTAGTTTAGATGTGAGAGTTTGAGTTTATATTAAAACACAATCTACATGAATATCATGAATTTATATGTGCCTGTCAATTATTTGAATAATATCAATTGTAATTATGTGATAATTTTTTAGTATCATCATAATCATGATAATCTCTTTGAGAGTGAAAATTTTAAATAACAAATTTGAAACTTAAAAATTGTAGTTGTACCAAAAGTAATTAAGAAAAATATAATTCATAATAACAATATTTAGAAGAATATGGACCACTTCAATCAAAAGGATAATATCAAACAAAAACACCAAAAATGATAAATTTGTATATTTGTAAAAATAGAGAGATAAAAATTATTTTTAGAAATTTTTTAATATTTCTGAAGAACAAATTATATACAATTAAATTTAGAGAGTAAATTATATATTATATCATATCTCAAAATAATAATATATTTTCATGCATCTCGTGGCTCTGCATTTAGTTGTTATAGATTTAGAGAAAATGTGCTAAGCAAACATGACATATATACTGCACAACCTTAAAAAGAAACAATATTGTAATTGTGGGTTCTAGTTAGCTCAACTGGTAAAGTTTCTGATGGTTGTATAAGAGATCTGGGGTTCAATCCCCGCCTACACCAAAAATTGATTGATGTCTTGGTCTGGTGATAAAGAGTTATCATCAAGAGCGGAACCCATAGGTTGAAATTTTCTCAAAAAAAAAAAAAACAATATTGTAATTCAGTACAATCATTAAAAAGATCATATTCAAAAAATTTCCCTACTTTCGGTGTGTTTTGTGGACATTAGAAGCTTTCAGTATCAACGTCCCCCTGAGAGAAGCGAATTTGCAATGGAAGACGAATGAGAAAACCCCTTGTTCATAGAAGACAGATTATTCATGAAAAAATCATCGAAACCTATGGGCAAATGTTAAGCTAGTGGAACAAAGACCAAGCGATGATAAGTTTGGAAAAGGAACATCACCTTCTAAGTACTGCACAACTTGGCACATGCTAGGCCTTGCAGCAGCCTCTGAATGAGAGCACATCAATCCCAGTTTCAATACCAACTCTAGTTCTACTGCTACATAATTTGTATCATAATTTAAATCCCTTACCTCCATAATTTCGCCTCAGCTCCAATGCAAAAACACCCAATCAACCAAAATCAAACTCTCTGATGGCCCATTTGCCTGTATTGGTCTTCTTCCACAAGCAACCTTGAGCATGAAGGCCCCAAAAGCATACACATTGGTGCTTGTTGTGGCCTTGCCGCTTCGAGTAAGCTCTGGTGCAAGATACCCAAGAGTTCCAGCCACATGGGTAGTTTGAGGATCAATTCCATGGTCATATAATCTTGCAAGACCAAAGTCACTTAATTTACTATTCAGTTCACCATCTAGCAAGACATTACTAGCCTTCACGTCTCTGTGAATGACAACCTGATAACATCCTTCGTGTAGATAAAACAGCCCCGATGCCACACCTTTTATGACTTGAAATCTCTGGCTCCAACTGATGGTGACCTGAGGTTGATGAAAGAGGTACTTGTCTAGGCTTCCATTGGACATGTAGTCATACACCAAAAGCAATTCTCCTTTTCTTCGGTAATAGCCCAAGAGTGGTACTAAATTCCTGTGGCGAAGCCGACCTAAACTCACAATTTTAGCCACAAATTCTCTCATTCCCTGTCTTGATTCGTGAGAGACCTTCTTCATAGCAATCTCAATTTTAGAGGTAGGGAGTACACCTTTATAAACTCTACCAAATCCACCATTACCCAATAGTTCTTTGTCCCTAAATCCTTTTGTGGCAATGTAAAGATCTTTGTATTTGAATCTGTGAGGCCCATAGTCAAGCTTCCTGTCTTCTAGCAATTCTGCAAATTTCCTCTTCCTTTTTATGACATAAGTTATACCTGAAATTGCTACCAAGACTAAACTAACAAGAATTACAAGCAACCCAATTGTCAAAAGTTTAGATCTCTCTTTACCTCGAGACAGCTTGGGAAGTCGAGAAAGGACAAGTTCTTGAGCCATACCATTCATCTTAAAGCTCCAACCCAAAACATAATGGGAATTAAAGACAATGCCAGTTGAGGAAGAGAAACCAACATACATGGGTTTGTTAGTGATGGGTGAAAGATCACGGGACAAAGACAATAGTGGAATTTTGGGTTTATCAACATTAATTGGAGCTAAAGTTACATTGATTTGCTTCTTGACCCCATCATATTCCACCCAAACTTGCATTGGGTGGCCACTGATAAGGGTCAGATTCATAAAGCCACCACTGGTAGCATAGTAACCTGCTGAGGTAGATGTTGTGGACTCCAAGCTATTAATGTCAACCCTAACATGGTTATCATTGATGTCATTGAACTCGGGGTTCTGGATCGTATTGAGCGCTATGGCCACCACATGATTGGTGGAATTACCATTGTTGGTCTCATTGAAAAGGCCAAGGTATTGGCCTGGAAGAGCTCCTGGAAGCCTTCTCGTTGGCGCAATCACAAAAGCGATCCCATGACCGCTCAGAGTTGCATATTCGGAAACAATGGCAAAGACAAAAGTCGTAGAGAAAGAGAAAGCAATGTCATTCGATGAGTTCCTGAAGCTTATTGGAGTAGGGTAGAAAGCATGACCCTTTTGCTATTCGGCATCATTGGTGAGCTCCAAAAGCCCATCAGAAGTGATTGTGGCTATGCCGTCTAGGCTTAGATTGACTGATCTAAAACCATTGTAAGTGAAGTTGGTATCTAGGGAGGCTACAACGCTTATTAGGAGAGGCAGCAGTATTACAAGCTTGGAAAACATGGCTATATTTGCATACACATTTCTTCTTTTCATTCTAAGAAATGCAGGGTTGGCTTAAATTCATCATGTTAAGGAGAACATCATATGTAAATGTAATATGTATTCATACCTAAAGTCAAGCACCCACAATTCACGGGTCACTCGGCACCCGTCACCCAAGTTTCCAAGTAAACGATTCTGACTTTTAAGGAATCTCACATTTTCCATGAAAGTCAGGCTTAAGCTTATTAGGGTCCGTTTGGATACAACTTATTTTGCTGAAAACTAAAAACTGAAAACACTGTAGCAAAATAACTTTTAAATGTGTGAATAGTACCGTGGGACCCATTTTTAATATATATTTTTTTCTGAATAAAGTGGTTGTGGGTTCCATGAACAGTGTGTGAACAGTACTGCTACAGTGCGTGTACAGTTCATGAACAGTGTTTTTTGTCTTTAATGGCCTGTTTGGATGTTTAAAAAAGGAGGGGGAGTAGAGTAGAGGGAGGCAGAGTAATTTAATTAACTTGTTTAGAAGTTTTTTAAGGAATGAGGGAGAGGGGTTTGGAGGGATTTCAACTACCTCTAATCTCTCATTTTTAATTCCCTCAAATTAGAGAGATTTGGAGGGAGAGTGGAGTACATAAATTATTGACTAAATAAATTACCTTATTTACCCTTATTATATTAACAAAATTACAATGTTTTGTAATGTGAAAAAAAAAAACTCTCAACAAATTCCACTCAAGCTCTCTCAGCTCTCTCAACTCTGTAACCCACAAATTTCTCTCAAGCTCTCTCAGCTCTCTCAACTCTGTAACCCTGCTCACACCGGCTCTCTCTCTCTCACGACTTCTTCACTCTTGGGCTGTCTTTCACTCTTCTCTCTCATGCCTAGCATTCTCTCACAAAGGTAAACTCTGTTTTAATTTCTGTTTCATGGGTTTCTTTTGAGTTGGATCAAATAACTATGTTCTTAAAATTGTGATTTTATTGGGTAATTTCTTATTAATTGTGATTTTATGGGGTAATAACATGTTATTTGTGGGTGGGTTTCGGATCTGAGGGCTTTTTTTCTTAAATTTTAAAGTTTCAAAGTATTGCTCATAACGTGGTTGATAAAGTGCTTGAGTGAGTCTAGATTGTGAACTTGCATAGATTTGTATATTGTAGCTATATATGGATCTGTGTTTCTTGTTTATTTTTATCTAAACAGTTGCAATCCTTTTAGTTCGTGATATATGGATGAACTATGGTTAAACCTAGGCTTTGTGATTGTTTATTCTGTGTAAGTTTGATTTTATGGTCAAGTTTTTGATTATTGGTTTGTGTTTGTGATTTTTATTGGGTAATTTCTTGTTTTTTGTGAATGGGTATCTGATTTGGGTTTATTTATTTATTTTATTTTTATCTAGAATTTTAAAGTTTCAAAGAGTTACTCACAATGTCTTTGATAAATTTTGGTGTCTACTCTTTTACAATCATTTCAATTGCTTGATCATTTGTGCACTAATAGTGACCTGATTGCTAAACTTCCTTGATCAGGGCCAATGCAAAACTAGTTTATGCTTGCGAATGGAATCCCAATGGCATTGAGGCACTCCAGCACAATCTACAAGCCAATTCAGTGAGTGATCGTTGTATCGTACTTGAAGGAGATAACCGGATTACAGCACCTAAAGTACGTCCATACACTGATTTATTTTGTTAGTTAATAAATTCTAAATAGTCAAGCTGTAGCACTAGCATATCATGATTAAATTCCTATTAGGTTATTTTAAGTTAATGAAAATTTTCTTGTCTAGTCATGTAGAGAGGAAATTTTAACTGACAATGTATATTTGAAGGTCATGACTGGTTAATAGATGACTGGTTATTATACCTAGATGCTTCTTTTTTTCTTTTTCTTTTTTTATTAAGTAAAAAACTGAATTTAAGATGTAGGCAACCACAACCCACCTAATAGTTACCTAAGCCAAAGTCCGAGGAGATCTTCTGAGGTGTCAGTTAAATGTGTTATCTTTTGACACTTCAAATTAAATTTAGAAGCACACGGCCAATGGTTGAAACCTTTTATGGCTGGTTCGCAACAGATTGTGAAACCATCCTTTGTTGATATAGAATACTGATGCAATGAGCTTTGGTGTATTGGCTTTAGAGATAGTGAGTGGAAAGAAGACTAGAGGATTTTATCATCCTGATCATGATTTCAACCTTTTAGGACATGTGAGTTTGAATCAAAAGATTTTCTTTCTTCGGATTGTTAAACCAATTATTTTCTTATATCTTTTTACCTTCTACATGTTACTGTTTTCATTAATTCGGAATTTTTTTAGGCATGGAAATTATGGAACGAAAACAGGGCCATGGAACTGATGGATGCTTTGATGGAAAAGCCGATACCTGCATCAGAAGTCTTACGATGTATACAAGTCAGTCTATTGTGCGTGCAACAACACCCTGAAGACAGGCCCCCAATCGCTTCTGTTCTTTTGATGCTGGATAGTGAGAATTCTTCACTACCTCAACCAAAACAGCCTGGATTTTACACAGAAAGGTCTATTACAGAGACTGACTCGTCATCATCAGGGAAAACTCCATATACTGCAACTGAATTAACCATTACAATGTTACAGGGTAGGTAGCATGGTGATTAGAACTCTGTATATGTTCTTCACAAAGCATATGTAGCTTTGTATATTCAATTTATTTTCCTCCAAAATCTAAAATGTACAAGGGTTAGGAAGATATGTATTCTTTGGTTATTTCTATGTAATTGTCAAATCTTTATTTGTTGAAAATGAAGCGATTTGGAATTGATCACAATAACCTGTGATGGTGTGAACCACTACCAAGCCAGTCAAAGCCTCCAAATACTCATTCTGTGATTAGTAGGACTAGCAGATCACTGACATAATGAACAAAATCACAGGCAAATTAAAGCGACCTAACAGTTTTTATCTTTTCATATGTATTGGATTTTGTCCTCTGATATTGCACCTTCAGTACAGTGGTTTAAGAAAAAAGGACTGAAGATTTTGAAGCCTTTTCAATCAATTGTTTTTCTGTGCAGCTTGCAATATTCATTCTCACTGATCACAGAATAAGAATACCAAACTGGAAATATTTTCAGTAAACAAACAAACTAAACAATTTTTTTTCTTATTTTAATTATTATCAATTAAGGATGGTTTTTTTTAGTATAATAAAAAAGTAGAAAAAATATTTAATCATAGACCAATGTTGATTATTTAATTCACATCAAAAAAAAAAAAAAATTATCAAAAAAATATTGCATGCTATAGTCATAATTATTTAATCTAACAAATTAATTATAGACCAATGTTGCAAGTCCATTTTTAAATAGAGGTAAATTTGTCTATTTAAATCATTTCCTCTCATTTCCATCCTAATTTTTAAAACATCCAAACAAGGGGAAGGACTAATTACTCCCTTCCTCCTTACTAATTTTAAAAACATCCAAACAAGGTGGAGGGGAACCATTCCCCTCTACTCTCCTCCCCACTACTCTCCTCCCCTCTACTCCCTCTCTAAACTTCCAAACAGGCCATAAAAGTAGAAACAAGTGCAGGAAAAAAAAAAAAGAAAAAAAGATGAGAAAACGTAGTTTCAGCAAACGTAGAAACGCAACCTTAAATCCAAACCCACACTTAGTGCTTGTTTGGCTTGGGCTAAAAACCCAGCGCGTTGCGTTTGGCATTTTTTTTCTTTTTTTTTTTGCATGCGTTTGAGAGACAAAACGGCTACTGTTCATGTGAACAGTAGCTGCAGGGTTGGACTTTTCAACCATTTTCAGCCAATTAGTGGGTCCGTGCACTGTTCACAGGACCCACAAATTTCACTTTTCAGTAACTTTTTCATTAAAAATGGGTCTCATGGTACTATTCACACATTTAAAAATTATTTTACTACAGTGTTTTTCAGTTTTCAGTTTTAGTTTTCAGTTTTCAGCTGTATCCAAACGGACCTTTAGTGTGGGTTTGGATTCACGTTTTGAGTTTTGCATTTGCGTTTGCATTTTACTCCTTTTTTTTTTTTTTTTTTTTTCAAGCCGCGTTTCAGTGGGACTTGAGCAGTTACGGCTACTGTTCATGAACAGTAGCCGCAACTTTTGACCAAGTCTTCCGTGAACAGTGCATCCGTGTGCTGTTCATAAACCCACAAACTTCACTTTTCAGCAACTTTTTTATCAAAAATGGGTCACACGGCACTATTCACACATTTAAAAATTATTTTGTTACAGTGTTTTCAGTTTTCAATTTTAGCAAAATAAGTTCTATCCAAACGGACCCCAAAATAGGAAACAAAATAATATTCCCACAAGAGGTAATCGTTTCTCACGAGAAAAGGTCAAATTTTGCATACCAAAAAGGAAAAATCCTATTCCCATTACGAGGAAACAAAGGGGGAAGCTATGGGACAAGGGTCGACCAGAAAAGAAAGCATGGTTAAATGTATACATTGTTTAAAAAAAAAAAAAAAAAGTCATTTGTCGTAAAAAAAAAATGTGAAGTTTATATGAGCAGAGTGTGAATTATATTACAGTGTCAATGGTTTCACAATCTGAAAGGGCAAAAAGAACAGTTGATCAGTTACCCATATAATTAAGCACCAAGATTCCTACTTGCATAATTGCATTTACCAGTCCCTCGTAAGAACTTTGAAGAAAAACAAATTTTAAGGGAACTTCGGGTCTTCGGTCTTCCACCCATCACTCCTGAATCCTGATCAAATAAACTTTGGAAGAAAAAAATAGACAAATAATTTTTTTTTTTTTTTTTTTTTGAAAATGTGCTTGAAATGACATTAATATTATACACTACGTACATAAGTGTCCATAACACCGTGTGTTATGCTTATTTAGTTAGGCCTTTTTAATCTGTGTCAGTACACACTTCAATTTATCTGATCAAACTTTGATGGCTTCCTCCAATATTCTGAAACTTTGTTTGCTCCTATCTGCAATCAGCTTGTCAAGAACATGGGCTCTCAATTCTTCTTCTTATATGAAATATTCCCAAAGTTTGTCCTCCATAGACTTCATCTGCAATACCACACCATACCCAGATGTCTGTTTTGACTTAGTGAAACTCTCCATCATAATCAATATCTCAATTGCGATCAGTCCAAACATCAACACCTTCCTCCTTTACACCCTCCAAATCGCAATATTTGAGTCTGAACAGCTTTCCAATCTGTTGTTGGATGCTGGAAACTCAGACAATATCATTGAAAATTGAAGAGGAAAAATATAGGTTGACGGATCCCCATGAAGTGGGCCTGACGATTCCTCATCCATGGGCCGATGAAGGACGGGTCCATTACGTGCAAGACCTGTTGTGGACGGAACTATCAAGAACGGACACAACATAGACGGGTCAATTGTCCACGTGGCAGCCAGAAACCCTAGATGGGAAATACTTGCGGCATATATCATAGGATCCTAAGGTAAATAGAATCCTAGCATAAAGAGGATTCCTGAAGCTGCGCGCATTAATGAAGATCTTCTCCATAAGGAAAAGACTTGTCTATCACGTTTAGGACTACTTAAGAGGATTCCTATAAGGAAAGGACTTTGACTCCAAGGAAAAGAGGTTAACGTTCGACTACTATAAAAGCCCCAATACCCTTACAAATCAAGGTACGCATAATTAACCTCTCTCTAGCACTCTAGAGTTGTGAGAAGTTCTAACTTGACCTTCGGAGGGTACTTGGTTGGCACCACATCGGTGCTCTCTGTAGGTCTTTTCTTTTTGTTGTGCAGGTGACATTTCGAGTGTGCGAGTATCGTATGACTTACTGGTGATTTTTCGGCATCATCAGTTGGCGCCGTCTGTGGGAAATCGACTTTGCGATTTGTAAGCCGTATTATCGCTTCTCGGACAAAAGAGTTGCATGGTGCTAACCCGCTCAATGGCAACTACCAACAATATCCAAGAGGAGGAACCACCCACGACTGCCCTCGAGAGATAGGTCCAGACTCTCGCCGCTGCTGTGGAACGTCTCACCAAACAAAATCACGACCTGGAAGAACAGTTGCGTCAGAAAAATACAGCACCAGATAATCAAAAGGAGGACCAAGAAGGTACTAGTGTTGAGCGAAGAGACCGAGAGGGGCCTGAAGGTACCCCAAGCAGACCGGAACGACAAAATATGAGCCTCCCATCCCTCATGGATACGGCTCCACACCCTATTATCGCAGAGATGCAAGCAATGAAGGAACATATGGAAGTAATGATGAACGCCCTCAAGGGACGAGTGTCCAGCGATCTTGACGACCTAGTCAATCGAACCGACTCACAGTTCACCACCCCCGTCAATTCCTTCCCCCTTCCACATAAGCTTCGCATGCTGCACATTGATAGTTACGATGGGGTCAAGGACCCTCTAGATCACCTAGAGACCTTTAAGATTTTGATGCACCTTTAAGGGGTAGCAGACAAAATCATGTGTAGGGTCTTCCCTACAATGCTCAAGGGCCCTGCCAGGGTGTGGTTCAGTCGACTGACGCCAAACTCCATCAGCACCTTCAAGGAACTGAGCGCTCAGTTTACTACCCACTTCATTAGAGGACATAGGTATAAGAGGTCCACGGCGTGCTTGATGAGCATCAGGCAGTGGGAGGATGAGACGCTGAGATCCTACATAACCTGTTTCAATAAGGAAGCGCTCTCGATCGATGAAGCCAACGACAAGATACTTGTGGCAGCCTTCACAAATGGGTTGCGAAAGTGTAAGTTTTTGTTCTCTTTGTACAAGAATGACCCGAAGACCATGTCAGAAGTCCTCTACAAGGCCACCAAGTACATGAATGCTGAAGATGCACTGCTGGCTAGGGAAGAAAAACCCAGGAAAAGGGAGCGACAGGAAGACATACGGCAGGACCAAGGGTGTAAGAAGTTAAGAATAGAAGACAAAAGAGATGAAAGGTCCTCTAAGCCCTCGGGAGGGAGATTCACAAGCTTCACCCTTTTAATTGCCCCGATAGACCAAGTCCTAATGCAAATTAAGGACGAAGGGGCCCTAACCTTTCCTGGTAAGCTAAAGGGAGATCCTAACAAGCGACCTAGAGACAAATATTGTCGCTTCCACCGTGACCACGGCCATGACACGGCCGATTGCTACGACTTGAAGCAACAGATTGAGGCCCTTATCAGACAAGGGAAATCGCAGAAGTTTGTTAGTAAAGAGAGAGCGGATCCACCTTCTCAAAAGAAGCCCCCCCGATGGGATAATGAGTGTCTTAGACCCCCCGTTGGAGAAATAAGGATGATCGTAGGGGGAACAACAACCACTGGGACGTCCAAAAAGGCCCGAAAGACCTACCTGAGGTTGGTCCAGAACGTCCAGTTGATGGGGTCCATGCCGAAGATAGCGCGGAGAGAAAGCCCC
This sequence comes from Quercus aquifolioides, assembly GCA_019022515.1. NCBI lineage: Eukaryota > Viridiplantae > Streptophyta > Magnoliopsida > Fagales > Fagaceae > Quercus > Quercus aquifolioides. The sequence goes on from JAFHAW010000228.1 coordinate 67,378, forward strand.
ATCATCAGGTTCTCGGAAGAAGATGCGCAATGTCTTCACCACCCCTACGACGATGTGCTTGTTGTCAGTATACATATGGGAGACTACAACATGCACCGGGTGTTGGTCCACAATGGCAGCTCAGCAGACATCCTATACTACCTAGCGTTTCAGTAAATGAGGATTGACAGGGAACGGTTGATACCAACAAACGCTCTGCTAGTTGGTTTTGGAGGAACAAGGATATTCCCATTGGGCGCGATCACGCTTTCGGTAACAGTGGGCTACTATCCTAAGCAGATCACAAAGGATGTGACATTCCTCGTGGTCGACTATTCGTCCGCTTATAATGCTATCCTCGGACGACCCACCCTTAACTCATGGAAGGCAGCGACATCAACGTACCACCTAATGATCAAGTTCCCTACGGACTATGGGGTCAACGAGTTACGAGGAAATCAGGTGGCCGCACGAGAATGCTACATTGCCATGCTAAAGATGGAAGATCACCAGCAGACCATGTGCATAGAAGAGCAACGGACCATTGCGGAGCCGGTTGAAGAACTAAAAGAAATAACCCTTGATGAATCAAAGCCCGAACGGACGACAAGAATGGGGACGTCAGCTAACCAGCCAATGCGTCAAGCCCTCACAGCTTTCCTTAGGATGAATTAAGATGTGTTCGCATAGAGCCACGAGGACATGCCCGGGATTGATCCCTCAATCATAGTTCATAAGCTGAATGTGAACCCCGCATCCTCGCCCATTCGACAGAAAAAGCGAGTGTTCGCTCAGGAGCGAGACAGAGCAATAACAGAAGAAGTTAGGAAGCTACTTGAAGTAAACTTTATACCCTGACTGGTTAGCAAACGTAGTCATGGTTAAGAAGGCTAATGGGAAGTGGCGAATGTGTGTCGATTTCACAGACCTCAACAGGGCGTGTCCAAAGGATAGCTACCCACTCCCTCGGATAGATACCTTGGTAGACTCGACGGCTAGACACCACCTGCTCAGCTTCATGGATGCCTTTTCGGGCTACAATCAAATCAAGATGGAGGAGGCTGATCAAGAGAAAACTTCCTTTGTCACCAGCCAAGGACTCTTTTGTTATAAGGTGATGCCGTTTGGGCTCAAGAACGCGGGGGCAACGTACCAGAGACTAATGAACAAAATGTTCGCGCACCAAATTGGGAGGAACGTGCAAGTCTATGTTGATGACATGTTAGTAAAGAGCCTGTGCGAAGATCATCACCTAGATGACCTCCGAAATACGTTCGATACCCTCCGCTCATACAACATGAAGCTGAATCCGAACAATGCGCGTTCGGAGTAACGGCGGGAAAATTCTTAATCTTCATGGTATCCCAAAGAGGTATAAAGGTTAACCCGGAGAAAATACGGGCAATAATGGCGTTAAAACCGCCAAGGACGGTTAAAGAGGTGCAAAGCTTGAATGGCAAAATTGCAACACTAAACAGGTTTGTCTTAAAAGCAATAGATAAATGTCTACCCTTCTTCCGCACTCTAAGAAAATCCTTCGAGTGGACGAATGAATGCCAGAAGGCCTTTGAAGAGTTTAAGAAATACATTTCGTCTCTGTCATTGCTCAGCTCGTCCAAACCCAGGGAGGAACTCTACCTCTACTAAGCAATTTCGCAAGCAGCAGTTAGCGCGGCTTTAGTAAGAGAGGAAGATGGATCTCAAAGACCCGTTTACTTTGTAAGCCGGGCGTTTCGAGGAGAGAAGAGAGGTACACGCAAATGGAGAAGTTGGATTTCGCACTAGTGACGGCGGCACGAAAGCTTAAGCCATATTTCAAGGCACATACCATCATAGTCTTGACAGATAGGCCCCTGAGAAAAGCCATGAGTAGCCTTGATGCTGCTAGACGAATGGCTTTATAGGCAGTTAAGCTGAGTGAATTTGACATACAGTACCGGCCCCGAACTGCGATAAAAGGGCAAGCTGTGGCCGACTTCATCGCCGAGTTCGCTTAAATGGAAGGTTAGGGGGCAGAAATCGCCACACAGTGAACCATCCACACGGACGGGTCTTCAAACAGACGAGCTAGAGGAGCCGGGGTGGTAATCCATACCCTAGAAGGAGATAAGATCAAGTGCATGAGCTGACTAGACTTCCCCACAACCAACAACGAGACCGAATATGAAGCATTGGTGGTGGGGTTAGACCTCACGAAAGCAGCGGGAGCTGAAAAGGTAGTCGTACATTGTGACTCCCAGGTGGTAACAAGTCAGATAAATGGCGGCTACGAATGCAAGAATGAGAGGATGAAGAGGTATCTGGAGGAGGTAAAGAATCGGATTAGTAGCCTCGAAGTCAGATTCGTTCAAATCCCAAGGGAGGAAAACGAATGTGCCGACCAACTAGCAAAAGCCGCCTCAGCAGAATTTATGGTTGTCCCCGAACAGGTATTATCATTTGTTCAAGCCTCCTCACTTATTGATGACAGATCAAATGTGCAGGAAGTAGATTCCGAAAGGAATTGGACTACGTCGTTGATATCCTACTTGAGAACTAGCAAGGTACTAGACGGGAAAGATGCAGCTAGGAAGTTGAAAGTCCAAGCATCACGATTTGTGCTGATAAATAATGTCTTGTACAAAAGAGGATTCTCTAGGCCATATCTAAGGTGTTTAAGCCCCAAGGAAGCAGATTATGTAATGAGAGAAGTCCACGAAGGTATCTGTGGAAACCACTCAGGGGCACGGTCACTAGTGCACAAGTTGATCCGAGCAGGATACTATTGGCCTACTATGTTGAAGGACACACAAGCTTGCGCCAAGACCTGCAACAAATGTCAAAGATTCAGTAATCTGATCAGGCAATCGTCCGAAGAGCCGATCCCTATGACGGCCCCTTGGCCATTTGCCCAATGGGGACTAGACATCATAGGCCCTTTCCCGACGGCAGCAAGGCAGCTAAAATTTCTGGTAGTTGGCATCGACTACTTCATTAAGTGGGTGGAAGCAGAAGCCCTAGCCACTATCACGGAGAAGAATATCCGAAGTTTTGTATGGAGAAATATCATCTGCAGGTACGGGATACCCAGAGTGCTCATCTCCGACAATGGAAACCAATTCGACAACAGCGCCTTCAGGGACTTCTATCCGGAGCTAGGTATTAAGAATCACTACTCGTCACCTGCACACCCACAGGCCAATGGGCAAGTTGAAGTCACGAACTGGTCCTTGCTCAAGATTATCAAGATCCGGCTCGAGGGGGCAAAGGGCATCTGACCTGATGAACTACCAAGCGTCCTATGGGCATACCGTACCACAGCAAGAACACCCACTAGAGAAACGCCGTTTCGACTAGCGTACTGAAGTGATGCTGTCATCCCAGCAGAGGTAGGGCTCACAAGCTATCGGGTGGAGAACTACGACGAGGATAAGAACAAAGAGCCATGCGCCTTCAGCTCGACCTGGTAGATGAAGTCCAGGGGACAGCAGAGCAGAGGTTGGCGCGGTATCAAAATCTCATGGCGAAACACTACAACTCCAATGTCAAGCATAAAGACTTTCAGATTGGAGATCTTGTACTGCGAAAGGTAATGGGCGTTGCTAGAGATCCTTCGCAGGGAAAGCTCGGCCCCAACTGGGAAGGTCCTTACAGGATCGCATCATGGCAAAGGAGGGGAACCTACCACCTCGAAACGCTGGACGGACGAAAGCTACAGTACCCATGGAACACAGAGCACCTACGAAAATACTACCAATAGAGACGATTTGAAGAGCATCGACATTCCCCAATTTCCCAGTTTATTATTTAGTTTTACTGTTACTAGTTTTTACTTCGAACAATTCTTTCTACAAATGCCTTTTTAAGCCCAATGGGGCAGGTACTTTTTTCTACAAATGCATGGCTTTTTTTTTTTTAATTAATAAAAGGAATATTCAGACACGACTATGTTTTTTCTACTTAAATTCTAAGTCCAAAAGTGGACGGGTATAATCTAAGTCCACAAAATGGACGGTCATCCCAAGAGGATGAAAATTCTAAGTCCAAAAGTGGACGGGTATAATCTAAGTCCACAAAATGGACGGTCATCACAAGAGAATGAAAATTCCAAGTCCAAAAGTGGACGGGTGCAAATTGAGTCCCCAATCTGGACAGATCAGTCCCAGGAGAAGAAATTCTAAGTCCAAAAAATGGACGGGTATCAACTAGAAGTCCACAAATTGGACGGATCGCTCAAATAGGATGAAAACTTTTACGAAAAGATCACAAAGTGGACAGAGTCTATCATCGAATAGACGAATTTATGGTCCACAAAGTAGACGAAGTCTATCATAGAATTGACAAAATTCAAAGTCCACGAGGTAGACGGCCTCATTCATTGAAAAGACAAAATTGTAAATAGACGGACTCTATCATTGATTTTTTGTGTTTCCCTATCAAGTCAAATGGATGGACCTTCCGTAGACCATGAAAAACCTTTTCAGGTCCCAAAAGGGAAACACAAAAACCAAATAGCAGATGGATGCAAAATCATGTTCAGTAAAGTGGACGGATGCATTTCACGTACAAAAATCAAACAGGTCATTATAGTAAACGGACTAAGCGAAGTTAAACAGAGAAATAATAAAAGCCCTCAAAGGGAAATTGTCTACATAATCCAAAAAATATGACGGAGGAATCACAAATTGTTCTCCAAATATTCTTACATGAAAAAGAAAAATAATAATGAAAATGACAAAGTAACTTCAGTCTGCAACGGGGGCTCCCTTCCCCTCATCATGACGGACCTGATTATCTTTTGGATCGCTTTTAGCTACAGTCCGGTCACTAGGGGCATCATTGACGGGGGCATCCTCACTAAAAAGATTGTCTGTATCTTCTGATTGTACAGGTTGGACGGACGTTTGCTCTGGGACACTGATGGTGATGGTTGACACATCAAGCTCTGGATACAAGGTCTTCACTTGACGGACTGCATCATCAAAACCGTCGTTGTATGAAACTCCTAGCTCTGACAGAAGGGCTTCGGAGTCACGGTATTCTCGTATCGCCACCTCCTTGGCCTGACGGATTTCTTTTTCCTTGTCCTCCAAAACTTTCTTCAGGCCTTCCGCTAGCTTGTAATACTTGTCCCTGGCTTCTTCTGCCAATTTGAGCTTCTTTTCCTGGGTCACCTTCCAGGCTTTAAGTTCAATCAGCTCATCCTTCATTAACTTTGCCTTGTCACGGACGCGGTCTAACGTCGTCTCATGATTGAGACACCATCCCATTAAACCCTTCATCATGACCATGGCCTGAAAAAATAGGAATGAATTAATTTCAAACAAATAATCAAAGACGGACGAGAAGGTGACGAATAGGTTACCTGGACAATGCTAAAAAGACCCGTCTCCCCCATGGCCTCCGTGGAATGATTACTCAAGTCCTCATAATCTTCAGTAATCATGATGGACGAGAGCCTCTCCAAGGCATGCTTGGAGTCTTCACAGATCAGGACGGGTGGCTTCTTCTGAATACCAGACGGACCTTTCATCAGGCCTTTGCCAACACCATGTTTCGCTGGGGAGACCGTCTGGGCGCCTCCAGCCATTAACCCTACAACGGGCTCCAATGGAACCTTGGTTTTTTCGATGGACGGTCCCCTTTGGACGGCTGTTTTCTTTTGATAGGCGAGTTGCTTGAACCTGTTCCCTTAGGATCCCCACCAGCCTCCTTATTCTTGGCGGCCAGTGATCTAATCGCTGCTCTCCTCTTGGCGTCGTCCATTTCTGGAAAGGTAGACGGGTAAGGTTAAGTTAAAATACTAAATCGTCTAAACGACGTGAGAACGAAGGGCTTATGTTGGCGAATTCGATCTTCGTATCTGATTGCTGCTGGTGATGGTTCAGGACCGTTACATACCAGTGGACGGTGTTAAGGCTTACTAGCTTGGCCCAAGTCCGTTCCTCTGGCTTGTACTTGGCAAAAAATTTTCCAAGAAAGTTAAACTCTTTGAGGTCAATCTGTGGACGCCGTCGTACTGCAAAAAAAAAAAAAAAAAAAAGGAATGGTTAAAAGTATTGAAGAAGCTTAAATAAACTGAATGGTTATCATGATTTTATATATACTACGATGGGCGTGTACCAGACGGATGTAATAGGCCCCATGTCATATCGACAGGCATGAACTCCATGTCCCCTGGAAGACACATCCACCCGTCCCCCTCAAGGAAGAAATAACGGCTCTTCCAATCCCTGTTGGAGTTTGGGGTTTCATATATAACCTTCAACAGCGGACTCTTGGGTACAAAACTGTACATCCTCCTTGATTTGTCTATTTCATCTGGACGGTAGTAGTGAAGGAATTCCCGCACCGCCAGCCTTCTAGCGCTATTTGACATGGCGCCCTACAAGACCTTCATTGCTATGAAGACCCTCAAGGCATTTGGGGATACCTGGTTGACGGATAGTCCCAGATATTTGAGAAGTTTACGGTGGAGGGAGCTTAGTGGAAACCTAAGGCCTGCCTTGAACATCTGTTCATACACTCCGACACCTTCTACCCCTTTATAATAGCACTTTTCTAGAATTTGTAATCTGGAATTTGGTAATTGGCCCTAAGAGTACCAAAGTGTTTCTCCTTAATTTTGGACGTAAACTCATTCACCGTCCATTCTGGTAGCATGATGAACTCCCTAAGTCCATCAACACCTACGACGGGCCTATTTGATTGATCCTCGCCATCTTCAGGACTCTCTTCTGGGTCAGTCATCTCCATATCCTCATTTGTTGAGGACGGGGAAGATGCGGACAGACTCCTCGCCTCGCTTTGACTCTCTTGGTCTTTATGACCAGACGGGTATACTTCCTCGTAATCTGCCCCGTCACGGACGACTGACTGGTTACTTGACGCACTAGACATTGCTTACACGTAATGACAAAACCTAAGACTCTGACGGGTCTAGAAAGGGTGACGGGGGAATAAAGTCTAATGAAAATAAAGAGTATCAGAATGAAAAGGAGACTTGCAAAGAAGAAGGGGGAAAGAATACTCACCAAGTTAAAAAGTAAACGGATGAAAGGTGTTGACGACAGGTGCAGAAACTAGACGGAGTGATCTCTGACAAGGATGACGGATGTGCTCTGACAGTGTTTTGTTGCAGAAAGTAGAGAAATGAGAGGAGAAGGGAGTGATATTTATAGAGGAAGTACACAGAAGACGAAGCAACGCTTCGATCTGAGACAACAACCAATGGAAGAGCGACACGTGTCATGAGTCATAAATGTCTTCCGGACAAACTGTCAAGATATAATCACAGTTCACGGAGTTTGTATTGAAACCGTTGACCCACAGGACTTTGAACCGTCATCCCAGCCTTGAACCATCATCCCACGGGTCCTTTTGCTCAAAGATGACGAACTCATGGGGTGAGGGGGCAACTGAAGAGGAAAAATATAGGTTGACAGATCCCTATGAAGTGGGCCTGACGAGTCCTCATCCATGGGCCGATGAAGGACGGGTCCATTACGTGCAAGACCTGTTGTGGACGGAACTATCAAGAACGGACACAACATAGACAGGTCAATTGTCCACGTGGCAGCCAGAAACCCTAGATGGGAAATACTTGCGGCACACACCATAGAATCCTAAGGTAAATAGAATCCTAGCGCAAAGAGGATTCTTGAAGCTGCGCGCATTAATGAAGATCTTCTCCATGAGGAAAAGACTTGTCCATCACGTTTAGGACTACTTAAGAGGATTCCTATAAGGAAAGGAATTCGACTCCAAGGAAAAGAGGTCAACCTTCGACTACTATAAAAGCCCCAATACCCTCACAAATCAATGTACGCATAATTAACCCCTCTCTAGCACTCTAGAGTTGTGAGAAGTTCTAACTTGACATTCGGAGGGTACTTGGCCGGCACCACACCGGTGCTCTTTGTAGGTCTTTTCTTTTTGTTGTGCAAGTGACATTTCGAGTGTGCGAGTATCGTGTGACTCACTGGTGATTTTTTGGCATCATCAAAAATCAAACAGGAACCACACAGGACTGCGAGGAAGTCCAACAAATCACCATGTCTTGTTTACAAAGATCAATGTCCCTAATCCAGGACGCACCCATTAAACAATGGAAACTAGCCGATGCAATAGCTTACCTTAGCGCAGCACTCACAAATAAGAACACATGCTTGGAGGGCTTGGATTCAGCTGCGGGTCCTTTGCTGCCAACCCTACTGAGTTCCATATATTACACATACATGTATGTAAGTAATGCTCTTTCCATTCTGTCTAGTCAAAAAAGCCATAGTAAAAGGCGCCTCATGGACATGGGTGCTCCAACGTGGATTTCAATAAATCAAAGAGACGGGCCCGGACATTGGAGAGTGAATATGACCCGAGCAGGGTGCTGACTGTGGCTGCTGATGGAACTGGAAACTTCACCACCATCACTGATGCTATCAACTTTGCTCCAAACAACAGCAATGATAGAACACATATCTATGTGAAACAAGGGATTTATGAGGAAAATGTGGAAATCCCAAGCTACAAGCAAAACATTTTTCTGCATGGAGATGGAACTGATGCCACTAAAATTACTGGTAACAGAAGTGTGGGCGATGGCTGGACCACTTTCAGATCTGCGACTCTTGGTATGTTTAGCAAATTAACTCAATTATATTGCATGCATGCTGATGAGACGTAAGCTCGTCAGTCAATCGTCAGATGGAAGCAACCTCCAGCCTACAAAGGTGGTCACCGGTGTGGTGCCTGCCACAGCGCCTTCGATGCTAAAGTTAGTATCAATTGCTATTTGAGAATGAACAATATAGAAAATAACAGAGCAAAAGAGATCTCTCAGTGTGCATCTACCTTGTCATTGGCAATGTGTGGGCTTTTTATACTCTTTCATGGCTTCTAGCCGTTGGAGTAGTTATGGAGATCTTAATGCTCCTTTTGGTAACGTTTGGGGGTAGTGAATGTGGCATCAATGTGCTCCAACGGTCCGTACAGTTGGCCTTCTAACCGTTCTGGGTTTAATTGGCTGCATTGAATGACAACTTATGTCTTCGTCAGTAACGTACACGATCATCTTGTCACTCCTGAAGGTGTATTCGTCCGTGAATGATATCGTTAGTGTGGGACGGACTCGTCAGTCCCGTCACATGCCTTTTGTTTTACTTTTATATATTTAATAATTTGTGTCCTTCCCTTAACTCCTTTTTATGTTAATAATCTTCTTCTTCTTTTTTATTTGTATTTTTTAATCTTGTAAATTGTACGGGACAATACATAGATCAGAATAGATAGTCATGAAATATAACTTCTCATATTAATTAGTTATTTTTTTATTTTTAATTTCATAATTAATAATTATAAAGAGAAGATTTGAATTGTGGTCATCTCTGTTGGAGCACCAGGACGTGCCAATAAAATTAAAGAGCTATAAATTTTAAGTTTGATAACTAATTATGATTTAATTTGTTGGAATATTCATTAAATTATTTTAGGAATATTATAAATTTTATTACATGAATATCACAAACTAAAAGTGTTACCTATTGCAAAAAATAAGGAATATGTATATATATATATATATATTACAAATTTTATTACATAACTTATACAAATTGATGCAATAACGAATGTTATTAGTGGATTTCAAAATTATAACAATGAATTTCTTAAATTACTTTTTTATGATTGGTTACATATCAATTTATAAAGATTGTGTAACAAAATTTGTGACATCCCTAATTTGTTACATAAATTCTTAAATTACTTTCATTTCACATTATTTTTTTAAGCTTTGGTTATTAAATGAAAAATAACTTTAGAATTTTTCTAATGGATTTTTCCCTTTTTATTTTACTTGTAACTAATTAGTAATATATAATAAATTGAACTTTAGCAGTGTCTGGTAATGGCTTTCTAGCACAAGACATATATATTGAGAACAATGCTGGAGCAGAAAAACATCAAGCAATTGCCTTGAGAGTAAATGTGGACTTTGTAGCATTGTACAGGTGTTCCATAATTGGTTATAAGGATACATTGTATGTCCATTCCTTTCAACAATTCTACCGAGAGTGTGACATAAGGGGCACTATAGATTTCATATTTGGGAATGCAGCAGTTGTATTTCAAGGGTGTAACATTATTTCTAGAATACTAACCTCAAGCCAATTCATAGTTATCACAACACAGTTTCGTGATAGCCCAAATGAGGACACTGAAATCTCCATCCAGAATTGTTCAATTGTCGCTGAAGAGGATTTGTAGTCTAATTCTATTAGAGTCAAAAGCTACCTAGGAAGGCCATGGACAGAGTATTCTCGGACAATTTACCTAGAATCCTACTTTGCCAACTTTATTGATCCAACTAGGTGGATGCAAGGGCCCAATAATGATGATGGAGGATCAAAAACTTTGTATTATGGGGAGTATGACAATGATGGGCCTAGCTCATCAACAGTGTTGGAAAATCTGGTTTTGTATCTCATACAAAACACACGCAGCAGAAGCAACAAAAACACGGATCTACTTCAATCATGAAAGATAAACATGCAACCATGAATTTTAGAATAAAGAATAAAAAGCGTACCTTGGTGCAGTGAATTTCAAAACCTTGACTTGAGAATACCTTTAATCTTCATCTCAATTCCACATGGTACCCAAGATGTGTGGTCTCTCAATCAGTCTTTTGTACATAGACTCTCAAAGAAAAATCATTCTTTTTCTCCTTGTGGAGAAAAACTGATTTCTTTTCTTTTCATCATACGTACGTTAAAACCATTTTTCTTGGTTTCTTTATTTAATAACACTTATTAAATAATGACTGATTATCTAATTGGGTTAGCCTTTTGGGCCTCCCAAATTGGGCTTTAGTTTGTGGCTTGAGATGGGACCAAAGGGAACAAATAAGACTCTAGCTCCAATGGGCCTTGGGTTTTTCTGTCAACTCTTGACAAGTCCAAAATTACCATTAATTATATTCAATACCACTATAAGAATATAATTGCACTCTAGGCCTTATTAATAAATTATATCCCAAGACTTTCTTATACATACAACCCCTTCATTAAAATATTCGTAGTAATACAAAGTCATGAATGTAGACTGTCACTTTAAAGATTACTACATCTTAATCCTTGAGTACCCGGTTTAATCCTTTATGTTATTCATAATATATTTATGAAATCCAATTCCATAAATATATACTTTAGTAACTCTTTACTAAAGTGGTTGGGCCCAACACTTTGAATAACCAAACCCATTAAACTTATCTCAAGTGAATATTTTATATCTCCGTTAAGAGATTATGAATTCCATCTTGAGAATATATGTTTCATCAACACTAAATGCAGCTGCCCAACATACTGAGGTTTTGACCATAACTTATAGATCTCACTCCTGATATATCAAAGCAACCTACATCTCATGATCAGGTCCATTATTCTCTCAGGATTTAGAGTTGATGTAAATAGAAGTCGTGAGATTTATTATTCATTTGACAGTCATTATGAGAATAATAAATCTCACAGCGGTCCAGTTTAATGTGTCTCAACTCTTAAAACATATCAACATATCAACTAGAAGTCTCCACTTCCATGATCAAGACAAATCATCTTAGTTGATATGTTATAGTCTTCACAGATGAAATGCCCAATTTCATCACCGACTACGAACTAAAATTCTGAGTTTACAAAGAACTTGTGATTTATATCTTTCTGTGACTTTTCATATAAATCACGTACTATGCATCTCATGGACTAAGATAATGTCTCATTAGTTCATTTATAGGTAGTCTCATATAATTAAACAATTTAATTATTTATGACATGCCAATAAATTGGATTTTAGGGCACAAACCCTAACAAACAGATGGTAGAGTTTCTTGGCCAGGGCATCAAATAATGGATACTGAAAATGCATATAATTTCACTGTGTCAGTTCATTAATAATGGTGATGAATGGTTGGACCTCACTTCATTTCCTTACGATGATGGGTTTAAACTTTAATCTAGTATAAAGAGGCTTTAAATAAATGAAATTGTCTTTTTCCTTTTCTTTTCTTTTTTTTTTCTCTATTTTGTTTTGATCTTATGGCCAAAATAATTTTACTTCCTCAAAGGTATCTAATTAGATCATGTTTTAGGTCATTCTAATACATATAGTGGTGATTTATCTATCAAAAGTCTTGTGACTCAAAGGCAATTGATTAAACTATGCTACTACTAAGGGTGAGTTTGGTTTAGCTTTTTGAAGATGGACTTTTTGAAGAAGTAGAGTTTTCAAAAAATGCAGTATGAAAAAGTGTTTTTTCAAAAAACTGAGTGTTTGGTAAAAGCTGTTAAAAAGTGCTTTTTGAAAAAACTGAGTATTTGGCTAGAACTTATAAAAGTAGCGGTTTGAGTTGTAAATTACCAAAAAGGACAATGTATATATAAGGAGATTTATTTCATACTTAAATCAACTACTTAATAATACTTAATAAAAAAAACTACTCAATAATAATAATAATAATAATAACAATAACAATAATAATTTATTTTTAACTAAAATTTGTTGTAAAAATATTTTTACAACAAATCATACGTGGTAAGTTGTTACTAATTTTAATTTGAACACACCACTTAAATTATTATTTTTTCACTAGTATTAGCTAGTAACAACCCATCACTTAAGATTTATTGTGAAAATATTGTAAAAATATTATAGTAGCATTTCTTAGTTTTAATTTTTTATTCTTTATTTTATTTTTCTCTTTATCTCTTTTTCTTTCATTCACACATTTATTTATATTTTTTTTCACCTTTTTTTCTCCTCCAGACACGTATTCTTTACTTCTCCCTATCTTCACTTTTGACTTTTCTTTATACTTTTCTTCTTCACCAGAACACACCAGAAGATCAAGCTTTTAGAATTCGTCCACTCTCATTCCAAAACATACCATTTCTGCACTTCCTCCACTTTCTCCACTTTCTCTACTTTCTCTACCAGAACATACCATTCTAGAACATACCATAAGATCACGGCTGCTCTCTACTTTTCTTTATACTTTCTCTACTTTCTCATTCCAGAACTTACCATTTCCTTATACTTTCTTTACTTTCCTCCACACATTCAGCCACATAGCCCACACCCACGCACTTCTTCATCTTGATCTTCACGGATAATTTCTCTTAATTACACCAAAAATCTTCAATACCTCTCTCAGCCCACACCCATGCAAAGTGATCAGTGACTCCATGATTCTCATCAAGAATCAAGACGCAATTCATTTTGGCAATACCCACTATAGCAGAGAGATGAGATCTAGTTTTAGAACTGAGGACTGCGAATAGCGTGATATGCCTTTTGAAACACAGTGGGCAATTTGGGAAGAAGACGAAGAAGAAAGAAGAAGAAGATGAAGAAGATTGGTCTGGATCGGTAACTGAGAACATCTTCTGATTTATCAAAGGGTAAAGTTAGATTTTCAGTAAAATGTGAAGGGTAATTTGATAATTGCCCAAGATCATCCAATGGATATATGACAACGCGCTCAGACTTTGCTCAAAATGGACCTCTGAGCTCCTTTTATGGCTTGCGCGTTCTCTTCACAAACCCAAAGTGCAACTTTTTCCAAAAAGTTGCATTTTATACTAACCAAACGGGCTTTGGACATTTGCTTTTTTCAAAACGGGCTTTTTGGACTAGGAAAGTTGAAACAAACGGGCACTAATTTGGTTGGTAATCTTAGAAGCCCTTTTTCTTATAATAAGTTCAATTTCCCTTATCCAATTTCTATGTTTGTAGGGATGATTGTTCTTCTTTTGTTTCTTAGTTTTCTTTTTCTTTAATAAAGTTTCAGTTTATCCACACACACACACAAAAACAGATTATTTCAAGTAATAATAATAATAATGATATTCACTTTTGAACACTAAAATTGTCTTTTGGAAAGATCGATAATCGTCTTTTTGAAAAAAAAAAAATAGTATTAACACTAAACAATTTTTAAAACAGTAGTTTGCCAAATTTATTATTAAAAATGCTATTTTTTTATACCACCCCCTTTTATTATTTGTTTTTTCTCATATAACTTTCTCTTTTGATCGGTTTTATGTTAGGATGCACAAACACTTTATTTGAGGTGCTGTATTTGTGTCGTATTCGTGTTATAACGGTGTCTAATATGCTGTATTATGTTATAATTTTTCAAAAATTGTTTGTGTTGTTGTGTTGTACCTGTACATGTACCTGTGTCTATTCATGCATACTAGGTTTTATGTCATTTTCTGTAGATAAGGTTTCTCAAAATTGCAGGATTACGATAAAATGTAAGTGGTCAACCAAACTACATTGCATGCGCCTATCGATCTGTAATCACCCACCGCCGTCCACATTCACCAATAGAAAACTTGTACAGGCTATTGTAACCAACCCAAATTATTAAATTTTAGTTTTATCTTTTATGGGTATAGTACTTGAGCTGTTGATTGAAATTAATTCTGGCAGTAAAATTGTGTCTATATGGACGATTTTTTGTTTTTTGCCAGTTTTCTGAACGCTGCCTAATTAAACTCAGTTTTATTTTTTGGTGGTAGTGTAATCAGCTTGATATGAATAATGGAATTTCAACAGTGTGTCAGCAGCTAGCAGTGCGTTTGTCTTTAGAAAGATAAAACATTAAGTCTAGATAAAACTAAGAGAGTGAATTCTTTCCATCACAAACAGAAGAAAAAAAAAAAAGAAGCAGCAGCACCAGGTTCTTGTCTTGATTAATTGTTCAATTATTATAGGAGTACAACATTTTTATTGACATAATTTGTTATCATTGTTGCTTAATAAAAGTAATCAATATAATAAATTTATATAAAATAATATTGCTACAAATAGTGTATGAGTTTCAGTTACCTCAACTGATAAATTCGTTTTTTTTACATAGGTTAAAATTCTATCGTATTGATAATATATACACAATTTTTGAAGGGAAAAGAAATACTTAGAGCAAAAAAAGTAAAAAGAATTATGGTTGCCTCCAATGAACCACTTGATACATAGTAAGAAACAAAAAATAAACTAATGATTAGTTTGGATTTGACAGATTGAAGAGATTTTTTTTTTTTTTTTTTTTTTAGATAAAGATAGAAATTTTATTACTATAAGGAAATTATAATCGGGTACAAAACCATGGGCACAGTTCAGAACTCCACATTTGCTGTAGAGAAATACCTCAAACACTAAAGACCAATCACTAAAAACCAAACACTAAAAACTAAACAGCACACCAAGGCCTTAACAGCAAAACACTAAAGCCCAACTACCAAAACACACTAAAGACCAAAACAGCACACCATGGCCATAACAGTACAGATTCAGAACTCCAGATTGCTTGACTGAAATACATTAAACTTAAGATCCAACTTAAGATTAAAATCCTCTCATATGTTTATTGGAAATAATTACAGCTATTTAAATACAAGCAAAGTAGTGTTCTAATCCGAAACAAATTAACTGAACCCACTGCCTAACGTTTACATCCATGCATGACTCCACAAAATACTCAGACTCCCTAATACACTTAATGTTACAATTAAATAGCAAATACAAATAACTTCTTGTTAAAAGTTTAGGACACAACTTAACTCCATTACTCCAATGCATTAGAGCTGTCACAATACAAATACGTTTTACATCCACTACTATGCATTTCAACATGTATTTTGATGGATTCACAATCCCAAATTCAAGTATTTTTTTTTCTCAAAAAAAAAAATTTTAATAAAAAAAAAATAAAATCAAACATGTTCGTATCATGTAAAAAAAATTATCATGTAAGTTATCAGTAGTAGGGGGCGCTCATAAGTCATAAGTCAGTTGGGTCAGATAAAAGAAGACGGGTCTTTCTTAAAGAAGGCTATTAAATACACGTCATAAAAGAATCTCAACATGTGAGAGTTTGGATTCATCAGAAAAAAAAAAAAAAAAACATGTGAGAGTTTGGCAGATGTTGGGACATATACTTTATTTGCAAATTGACTTGTCTGTCACCGTTTTTCACAATGTCAAGTTTTGTGTACAAAAAGGAAAAATCCTATTCCCGTAAAGAGGAAACGACATAGAAAAAAATAATTATTTGCCAAAAGTTGTAGCGAAAAAAATTTTGTACTTAGATTTTCTATAAAAAATAAATAAACACTATAGGAGAGTAAAAATAAGGATGCCTCCATTCTCTCTTCTCTGTTTTTTTTTTAAAAAAAAATTTATAATTTGATGGTTGGGGTAGGGCGCGAGGGGGTTTGATTCTAACTGCCTTCATTTGAAATAGAAAAGTGTGCAAATTAATTGTCTTCTCCCCTCTTCCCGTGTGTATGTTAAAATACTTAGTATTCTAAAAAAAAAATGGCTAGACTCTCATTAATTATCAAGATAATTTACTTTAAATATAAACTTATGACCAAAATAGCAAGTGACTTCATAATTGTTAGGATAAGTTTAGATAAAACACTCCCTTACCTAAGTTTCAAAAAATTTAAAATTCTTTACTTTGATGGAAGAGAATCCTTGTTTCTTAGAACAAGCTCTTCTCCATGATGTAATATCTCTTGCTATTGCTTAATAAAAGTTGTTGTTTTCCCATAAAAAAAAAAATCTGTTATTGAAGTTTCAAATCATTTAAATGTAAATTTAATATTTATAATTATATTTATTTTAATTATATATCATACTTTGTGCTTTAATATAGTGAAACTTACACACTATACACCTTGCTTGCACCAAGTGGCTTAATATATACATATGAATTGCATGATGTAAATTAAATGTGTTTTTTACATGTGATGTTTAGAACTAATGCCCTAAAACGTAATTGTATGACATTATCTTTTTAATAATAAAAATTTTATTTTTTGAGATTATTTTCGCTTGAATATTTTGCACATTATGTATTGTAGTCCATGTAAAGGCAGAACTATGCAGGTAAAACTAATGCTGAGTTGCCCCCACAACAACAAGATTTGGTCCCTTCCCCTCCCCACTTGTCTTTGACCGCCCTTAGTTTTTTTACTTGTTTTCACCTTTTGTCCCTTGGTCTTTTCCCAATTCCCCTTCCAACTCGTCAGTTACCCATACTTTTACTAGTTTCTTTAGTTGAACTTTTCTTAAAATATTTTATAGCTTTTACCTTCTAATCATTCAAAAACCTTTTATTATTCAATATTCTCACACTTCAGTTTCTCTTCTTTAAAACTCTTCCTTATAAAAGCGTATACTAATAATAATAAAAATTATCTTCCTTAATAAAGAGCTTTATAATATGAAGTTATGTGAATTTTAATTAATCTTATGGTTATAATTTTCTTATTAAGTTAAATTTCTATATATTTGATAGGTACAAACTTCTAATTAATTTCAAGCCACTTAAATACTACAATTTATATGTGTATCTAATATTATGTTTTTTAAAATTTTAAATAACTTCATATTAGTAGATGGTTGAATAAATGAAATAAAATGGCAATTGCATGAAATTGAGAGAATTTAATTCAGTAATGTCCAATTCCAATACTATGACATATGAAAAGATGCTTGTTTGTTTGTTTATTTTTATTTTTATTTTTATTTTTTCATTTAATAAATCCCAATAAATTTATAAGGGGAAAGGAACAGTTGATCAGTTGACTCAGTTTAAACAGAGACATATAAACACGAAGAATCCCACTTGAATTTGTCTTCAAAAGAAGAATACTCTATAGCATGTCCTGAAAAATATCTTTTAAAGGGACTCCAAATGGAGCAGAAATAGACAAAAATATATAAATAAACAAAAAGCGACTGGCCCAATTGATCTTTCCAAACCTACATCCCGTGAAAGGAAAAAAAAAAACATGGATTCCATTGTCATTATTATTATTTTTTTATGAATAAAAAAAATGAGTAGGTGGCAATCAATGTGAAAATTCTACTTGTGGTGTGATTATAGTAATACGCTATTTGTTGGGTTTGGGGTCCTGTTGGAGTGCAGGAGAACCACATTGAGCCATAACTTTTCAACCCTATGAGAGACTAATGAACTTTGAGCTGCTAAGAAAGGTAACCCAAATGAGTCAATATTCGAATTCAAACATTGAACCTCACACTTAGGACATTTTGTGCATCACCCAAAACTACTAGACCACACCTCAGTAGTTATTGTCATTATTATTACCCCTTGTCATCAAAGTTTGTGTAATCCAATTTATGAATTATGCTAGAGACACAACATTTGACACAATTTTGTACCACAACTGGCCACATAACGAGTTGTGACTAGTAAGAGTGTGTCAGTGAGCCATGTGGGGACACATCCTTATTAATCGCAACTCGCCACATGGTAAGTTGTAACACAAAATTGTGCCAAAAATTGTGTGCATAGCATAATTCCCAATTCATTAATTTAAGTTTAACTTTGAGTGGGTATCAGCAATTAGAGGCCTTTAAACTCTGTCTGTCTTCACTTTAGTTTGTCTCAGCAAACTGCTTTGATGGCTAATGGCTTCCTTCATTATTCTGAAAATTTTTTTGTTCCTCTCTGCAATTAGCTTGTCAAGAACATGGGCTCTCAACTCTTCTTCTTCTTCTTCCACAACTACTCTGCAATATTCCCAATCTTTGTCTTCCATAAAATCTACCTGCAAAACCACACCATACCCAGATGTCTGTTTTGACTCATTGAAGCTCTCCATTGGTATCTCAATTAATATCAATCCAAACATCATCACCTACCTCCTTCAAACACTCAAAACTGCAATATCCGAGTCTGAAAACCTTTCCAATCTGTTCTTGGATGCTGGACGCCACTCAAATATCATCGAAAAACAAAGAGGAACCCTCCAGGACTGCAAAGAAGTCCATCAAATCACCTTATCTGCTTTACAAAGATCAGTGTCCCGAATCCATGATGCACCCAATAATAGACAGAAACTAGCCGATGCAAGAGCTTACCTTAGCGCAGCACTCACAAACAAGAACACATGCTTGGAAGGCCTGGATTCAGCTTCGGGTCCTTTGAAGCCAACTCTACTGAATTCCATACATGACACTTACAAGCACGTAAGTAATTCTCTTTCAATTCTGTCTAGCCAAAACGGCCATACTAATAGGCGCCTCATGGACATGGGTGTTCCAACATGGATTTCAAGGAAATTAGACAGTCGGACTCGGATATTGGAGAGTGAATACGACCATGTCCTAACTGTGGCTACTGATGGAACTGGAAATTTCACTACTATCACTGATGCTATCAATTTTGCTCCAAACAATAGCTATAATGAGAGAACATTTATCTATGTCAAACAAGGGGTTTGTGAGGAAAATGTGGAAATCCCAGATTACAAGCCCAACATTGTTCTGCTCGGAGATGGAGCTGATGTCACTCTCATTACTGGTAACAGAAGTGTGGGCGATGGCTGGACCACTTTCAGTTCTGCAACTCTTGGTATGTCTAGCTAATTAATTCAATTGCTTGCATGCGTGCGTGCCTCTGTTTTACTTTTATATATCTAGGGGCGGTTTGGATAGCTGAAACGCAGCGCGTTTTGCGTCTGCGTTTCAGCAGTTTTTTTTTTTTTTTTCAGCCCATGAATAGTACATTTGCTTATGAACAGTAATTCACACTGTTTATGCACGTGGATTACACTGTACAGGAAATATTATGTACTGTTCACAAGACTCACAATCACTTTATTCAGAAAAAAAAAATATTAAAAATAGGTCCTACAGTACTATTTACACATTTAAAAATTATTTTGCTACAATGTTCTCAATTTTTAACAAAATAAGTTGTATCCAAACGGATTAATATTTTGCATCCTTCCCTCACACCTTTGAATGTTAATTTAGTCTTTTTAATTTGGGGGATTTTTAATCTTGTAAGTTCTAAGGCATAATACATAAACCAGAATAGATAGTCATGAAGTAGCCCCTTATTATTAATTATTTTTTAGCGCTATATATGATTTAATTTGTTGGGGGTAGATTGAAGTAATTAAGTGATATTAAGGATATTATAAATTTTACTACATGTGTATTAGAAAGTAGAGATGTCAGTGATCATAAAAAATAAGTAATATTTTAATAATTTTACAAATTTTATTATTTAACCTTTACAAGTTGATATGACAATAATTTTTTTTTTTTTTTTTGAGGAAACAATAATACTTATTAGATTATACGAAAATAGTAATATTAGTGTTTTAAACCGGGTTTATAATACATTACATAATTAGAGTACGACTACAAAAGGACCTAACTTCTGTAGTTGTAAACTGAGGTTATAAATAGTGGATACTAGACACACACAACTAATTTGGGATAAACATCCATATTTTCCTTTTTTTAGTAAATAGCAATACTTATTAGAACACACACAAAAATAGTAATATTAGTGTTTTAAACCAGACTTATAATATATTACATAACTAGAGTACAACTACAAAAGGACCTAACTTTTGTAGTTGTAGATTAGGATTATAAACAGTGGACACTAAACACCTAATGTGGGATAAACATTTCCCCCTTTTTTTTAGTAAACAGTAATACTTATTAGAACACACACGAAAATAGTAATATTAGTATTTTAAACCAGGTTTATAATACATTACATAATCAAAGTACAACTACAAAAGGACCTAACTTTTGTAGTTGTAGATTAGGGTTATAAATAGCGGACACTAGATACACACAACCAATGTGGGATAAACATCCCTATTTTTTTTTTTTTTTAGTAAACAGTAATACTTATTAGAACATACACAAAAATAGTAATATTACTGTTTTAAACCAGGTTTATAACATAACCAAAGTACAACTACAAAAGGACCTAACTTTTGATTAATATGTTTCACAAACATAATAAATGAATGTCTTATTTGTATTTTGTGATTGGTGACTCATTAATTTATAAATGTAATATAACAAAATTTGTAGTCTATATTCTTAACATCACTTAAAAAATAATTTAGAAATTTCTTTTTATATGTTTTGAAGTGGTTCACTCATATTCCCAATTTGTAAGCTTTTGTACTAAAAAGTCAAAAATTAGTACTAAATTTAGAAAATTTCTAATATAAATTGAACGTCAGCGGTATCTGGCGATGGCTTTCTAGCACGAGACATATCTATTGAGAATAAAGCTGGAGCAAAGAAATATCAAGCAGTTGCCTTAAGAATAAATGCGGATTTGGCTGCATTGTACAGGTGCTCCATTAGTGGTTTCCAAGATACATTGTATGTTCATTCCTTTCGACAATTCTACCGAGAGTGTGACATATCAGGGACTATAGATTTTATATTTGGGAATGCTGCAGTGGTATTTCAAGGATGTAACATTGTGTCTAGGATGCCAATGCATGGCCAATTCACGGTTATCACAGCACAGTCTCGTGACACACTGGATGAAAATACTGGAATCTCCTTTCAGAATTGTTCTATTTTGGCTACAAATGATTTATACTCTAGTACTGTCAAAAGCTACCTAGGAAGGCCATGGAGGGTGTACTCTCAAACAGTCTACTTAGAGTCCTACATTGACAACTTCATTGACCCAACTGGGTGGACACAATGGGCTAGTGATGATGATCAAGGATTAGATACTTTGTATTATGGAGAATATGATAATTATGGGCCTGGCTCATCAACAAATGATAGAGTTACTTGGCCAGGGTACCATGTGATGGATATTTCTGATGCATATAATTTTACAGTGTCAGAGTTCATTACTGGTGATGAATGGTTGGATTCCACTTCATTTCCTTACGATGATGGGATTTAAGTTTGATCTAGTATAAGGAGGCTTTTAACTAAATGGATTTGTCTCTTTTTCTGTATTTTCTTTTCTTTTCTTTTTTTCTCTAGTTTTGTGCCGATGGAATGGCCAAAATAATTTTACATGAATAGCAAGGTAACTTAGAGGCATTATATAGTTCTCTCATGAATCTTTTTCCAAGGTAATACTTTCTACCCCAAGCCTTAATTCTCTCCATTTTCTGATCCAATTTATTTAATATGAGGGTTGGGACTATAGATCAAGATCCTCTACAGTTCTTAGGGAACCTCTATTACAGAGTTATTTAGGGGCAGATTGCTTAGAGAGCTTTGTTTTCTCCCTGGGCCCAAATTTTGGGAGGCTTTGTTTCTCCTCAAACTAGGGAGAAAGTTGGCTTAGATGGAAAATTACCCATGTGCCCTTCTCCCCCACCCATTTATGTTGCTTTACCTTTTTTTTTTTCCTAAACTTAAACGTTTTGTTTTTATTTACGTTGTTATTTTCCTTATAAAATATTATTGTTTTTATGTGATAGGGGCATAAAAGTAAATTTATACAAACATTTTTTTTTTCCTCTTTATTTTTTTTTCTTAACCAAACAAAAGAACTTTCTATTTGTTGTGAAATTTTAAAGTACTCACAAGTGTACAAACCATACAAAAATATAGTTTGACAAGAATGAAGTCAAACCCACAAGGACTTGTATGAATGTAGGAAAATTGATTAAACCTTAACCAAATTAATCATAATCTAGTTTAATTTTAAAATTGGTTGTTTTTAAATTAAATAATCTAAGCAAATGATTAAACTAAGCAAAATATATAATATAAAGCAGTAAAGAGATCAAACAATTTAGAGAAATGAATTAAGGTTTTGGAATCTGCCTTGTTAATTCATATCAGCATATATTCATGATCATTAATTTTTCCCAACCACGACATGATAATCTAGAAATCAATCTTGCTATCATGGAAAATATTATCATTAAAACTTATGTTTAAAAATCTAAAGCATACTCTTCTTTGCTTCCAGGGTATAAAATCAAATTATCAATTGTATCCATTGACAAACAAATCACAAGTGACATCTAATGATCTAAAAATTAAATCATCAATTGTATTCATTGACAAAAAAATCACAAGAGATATCCAATTCTAAAAATCGAATCATCAATTGTATCCATTGACAAACAAATCACAAGAGATATCCAATTTTAAAATTAAGAAATAATAAATCAATCATTCAATTAATTAAGATAAATCCAAAATTATGAGAAAAACATGATTGAACTCATATTAAGAATCATACTTAAGTCAATTGAGATGAAGTAAGAACAAATTAAATTATTAAAGAACAATTGTGGTGGGAAAAATCAAATCACATAAATATTACTGATAATCTTTAACAAAGTTTCACTCTCAACTTTAATTATAAATTTATTTACTCATAGTAATTGAAATTGTGCGCGCCCAAAAATGAAGCCTGTTGGGCTAGGCCTCACTCGGACTCACAACTTACTTGTATGGTGGGTTTGGATTTCCTACACTGGGTTGTTCTCGATACTGAGACTCAATGAGATCACTTTTCTCTTCTCAGGGCTCTGAATCACCTTGTTCTCACTCTGCTCCCTATCTCTCTCCCCCTCTTTAGCAGTCAATTTTCCAACCCTCAACCTCTCTAAACTTCTCGTATTTATAGTCCACAGTTAGTGGAGAGGTCATGATCACTTACCAGTTAGTGCAGCAAGCAGTCCAGTATTATCGACCATAAGTGGGTGGTTAGGTGGGAGTGGGAAGCGGTGAGGATGGCTTTGGAACTTGGTTCCCATTTCGGCAACCATTCTCGGCAGCGGCGCCACCTGAGGCACGGCCGAGCATGTAAAGGATGGGGTGTTTTGAGTGTCGCTCCTTCATCGTTGCTCGGGAAAGTATTGCCGAGAAATGATGAAGTGGCAAAGCTTAGGCCCACAGCTCGTGTAGCTTTGGGATGGGCCGCTAGGTAGAAAAAGATTGGCTTTATGGGCCATACCTCCAGGCCAAGGTCCAAGGCCCAAATGGGCCCTAGTGCGGGGGCCGTACTGAACGGTTTTAGACCCCTTAAAAACAACCAGATTGGTTAGCCTAGATTAATTAGCCAAGTTGTTATTTAGTCAAATTATGCAATTCTAGGTTAAAGCAATCAAATAATCATATCAAAAGTATAAAGCAACGGAATAATAAAAGACACAATGATATGATCACCCAGGAAACCACACGGTAAAAACCTGGGGAGGATTTGACCCACCGATCCTCAAGGCAA
Organism: Quercus aquifolioides; assembly: GCA_019022515.1. NCBI lineage: Eukaryota > Viridiplantae > Streptophyta > Magnoliopsida > Fagales > Fagaceae > Quercus > Quercus aquifolioides. The sequence continues at coordinate 91,403 of JAFHAW010000228.1, forward strand.
ACCTGAATCCACTATGAAAGAATCAAAGTTCATACAAAAGGACTACAAGCTCCCCGCTTGACTTCCTAATGCTACCCACCAGTAGAACTTACTGACACGACCACGTGCAAGCTCCGAATCCACGGACTCCTTCTTTCTTAGATTCTCCAATCAGCTACAAGCACCCACGCTTGATATTCTTTAAGCTTCAATGGTAGCAACCGAGTTGATCATCAAGATGTTGATACTATCTCTACCTTGAAAACCTTAAGTTTTGTGTAAAGGAAAGCTCCTCTAGATCTCACAAGAGATTTATACAAAACCGCAATGTATGAGCAACAATACAACTGGAGCAACTCTAAAAACGTGGCTAGGGTTTTTCTTTATATACCTAGGGTAAAAACAGAAAACCCAAAACGTTTAATGAGTTAGGGCTGAGTTGGAAATTATGCAGAAAACGCATCTGGTCTGTGATTCGATCGATCGAGCCTTTCCTTCGATCGATCGAGCCAGACCGAAATGCCCCAATGCATCTGCAGTCACTCGATTCCAACTTTACAATATTTTATCAACTTTGAGCAAGCCTAAACAAGACTAAACACATTGTTTTGATCATGGTTTGCCAACAATACACATTAGAGTTCTAAATACATAAAATCCTAAATCTTTAGAACCTAACAAACTCCCCCTTTGGCAATCCGTGACAAAACACAAACAATAAGCTCAAAGTTTACAATTAAAAAGCCCTTTACAAAATAATGCTCATAAAGACTAAAATTCAATCCTAACTACTATCCATCAGTTGCAAGTGTAGACAGCAACTCAATTGAATCAACCTGTATATTCCTGAAATACTCAACAAACGCATAAACGCATGTGTGACAGAAAATAGTATATAAACAGGTATAACATTCTTGTAAGATTCACACAATACATAATAAAGACATATATCAATGAATAACTCATAGAATATAAATCAATAAACAGTGAATCCAAGGAAACAAGAATAAAAAAAAAAAAAACATGTATATCAAACAATGTTACTCCCCCTAACATGAATATCCAAAAAAAAAATGATATACAAAGTGAAGCACCTAGATACAATCTATAAAACTCCACAAGCTCCTCAAAACAAAAAAATCTCCCCCTAACAACAAAAACCCTTCTACAAGTCAAAACTCTACTCCCTCTTTTTGTGACGGAATGCCAAAGGACAATCACAATCCATCATCAAAAGGAGGTGGTGAGGGCGAACGCAGATGCGCCAGATCAGCACGCAAAGCACGGATCTCGTCAAATAAGTCCACCAAAAGCTGACCATGAGCCGCCTGAACGGTCATGACAGTTTCCAAAGTACGACGGATATCAAAGTCGGCCGAAGGAGGTGGAGGAACAGCAGCAGCAATAGCATCAGGATCAGGAACAGCCTCACCAGCAGGACCTATAGAAGAAGAGGGAGGAGGTGCAGACCCAGAAGGCTCAGACCTAGGATGTTTAGAGCCAGCTCGAAGATGAGCAGCCCTTTGTCTAAGAAAAGACGCACCTATAGGAGCAATCACATGAACGGGCTCAGAGGAAGGGAAGCCACTAAGATCAAGATAAAGTAAAATCCTATGAATGAAAATAGGATGTACAAGAGCATGAGCAGAAGATGAACTCCTATAAACATCGTTCAAAGAACGAAGAAAGAGATGGGAAAAACTAATAGGAGCATCAGTAACCAGAGCGTATAAAAATACACACCTCTTGAGAGGAATGGTGTGAACATGAGATATGGGCCAGATAGAATGACAGGCTATCCTAAAGAAAAGATAGTGCAACCCAGAAAGCTCAGCAGATGTGATCCTAGGATCAGAACCCCACTGGACAGAAGTCCCAGTGATGTAAGACAAGACATCACTCAACTCGGGAGACACATCATAAGGAAAGACAGGATTCTGGACCAAAGGTACCCCTAGAGCATTAGCCACTACCTTGGGAGTAATGGTGTACTCTACGCCTCGTATCCAACTCTTTACCAAAGTGTTGGAATCATAGATGCGGATAGAGATGTTCGAAAAGAACTCTCTAATCAAGGCAGAAGGTGGAGGAGGATCAGAAATATCCACCAAGGGTAACCAGCCCCGACGCTCAAAGTTTGCCCTAATGGCAGGATTAAGTTCATCTAAGAGAACAGAACGCTCAGCCCAAATCTTTCTCCTAATGTTTAGCTTCTCATAAATCTCTTGGTTTTTCTCACTCGGAAACTTCTCACGGTCAAAGGAAGGAAGGGGTGGAGAAGGTGAGGAAACATTCCTACGGGCTCTAGTCTTCCTAGGCATAGTGCTAAGGAAAGGACAGAGACACAAAGTGAAAACCAAAAGAACATAAGAAAACAAAACCAATGGCAGACTGCAAGTTAGCACAATAAAAATATAGAACAAAATCTATATGATGCATGAACAATAACAATGTTGTGATGCATGAACTAATGCAGTAAACACAGTTCAAATTAAGGTCAATTACACAAAATTGGCTCGAACATAGAGTTTCTAACAAAAACCCTAAAAAATTTGAAAAACCACTTGAAAAATTTGCAACAAATTGATGAATTGATCATTACACAAGGTTGAAAACAGATTAGAATGACCAATTACATCAAAACAACAAGCCAATTTCATCAATTAAACCTTAATTGAACAAAATCCCCAATTCGGATCAATTACAAGCCCTAGAAATTTCAATTTCTCACAAAACCCAAAATTGATCAAATTAAACTATCAAGATCATGTTTAGATCATGTCCCCACAAAAACCCATTGATCAATTTCACAAAATTTGGTTTGAATCAACACAAATCCCAAAAAGAAAAAGGTCCGAAATTTTGAGCAAAAATGCATGAAATATGTAAATAAACTCAAAAAGGAAGGACAAAACAGACTTACCGGCTTGAGGAAAGAGAAATTTTGCAAAAATTTCGGAGGAAAACGACAAAAATTTGACTGTGGAGCCTTGCCTCGTCGGAGAGAGAAAGAAAGTTTGAAAAAACTTTTGAAAAAGGTGATTGGAATCAGTCAAAGAACAGTGTTTTAACACCTGATTCGCGACATTCGATTGATCGAAAAACACATTCGATCGATCGAATCAATCAGTCATTTTGAAACAAATTAAAGCACTTTTTCGATCGATCGAAAATCAGAATGGATCGATCGAACTGGGCAGAGGCTCACAAAAATTTTGAGAAAAATCACAGTTTTGAAAAACACAAACCATATTTTGAAAACAACTCCTCAAAGCATTAAACTTATTGAAACAAAATGCATGAGTATGAGATGGAATGCTTTTTCAAAAACCCAAGTTTTAATCCCAGTTTCTCCAAAGAAAATTTCAGCCATTCTTCCTTTAAATTCTCAAGCAAAAAAAATGTTTTGCATAATTCTCAAAGTATTTTCAAACTTGGTTGGTCAGACCAATAAACACACACAATAACATGTACAAAGTTTAGCAAAGAGTAACTTGTGTAGTGTGTGCAACTAGCAAAAGCTTGAGAAACATGTGAGGTGATATGTGTATAGCAATCAATCACAAAGTCTACAAAATTCATCACATAGAATTTAAAAGAGACTATCACCTAAAGAGTTACATCATATAACTCCCACATCTCCTAGAACATAAGCTTGCAATCATGTAAGTTTCTTGTATTTAGCCTCTTAGTTATGTGAATTGGCATCAAGCCTAATAGTACACACCAGTTTTTAATTAAGTGAATTGGCATCAAGCCTAATAGTACACACCAATTTTAAGCATTAAGCAGTTAAGCCGAGGCTACACCTTATGTTCTTTTTGTGCATGTGCTACACTTTCTCGAGCACAAAATCTTATGATATGCACTAAGGTGTTCATGATTGGCTAGTGAACAGTGGTGAGATGGTTATTTATGCCTTTCTCAAAAGGATCAAGTCCGACAGTCAAATAACATGTGACTTCAAGATTAAGACAAAGTGATAAACACCATAAACATCTTTCCCACACAACATGCACTACAAAGCTTCAACTAGTAAAGTGCAATAAATAAGCTCATCAAAGCTAAACAAGGTACATAAGATATGTTATGTGAAAATAAATTGACCAACCTTGTTTTCAAAGATCAAGAAAAATAGTGCCAAACACAATTTGCTTTTCCCTTTATTTTTTATTTATTTAAAAGAGAAAACAAATAAATCCTATAATGAAATGCATGAATGTAATGCAATGCAAATCCTAGAAAAAAACACAAAAACACAAATACCAAAGAACAATGGTCACAGAGGATAGAGCAGTGAAGCATAAGGACCATGTCAGAAAGACTCAATTAGGACGAGTCTTTTGCATCCAAAACCTTTTAGATGCACCACGAGCATTGGAGTTCTTATTCACATTCGAGTGATTTCCAAATCCAGGATTGGAATAAAGGTTCAACGCCTTTACCAATTCACCAATAAGTGCCATAGGATCTTGTGCTTGAGGCACAAGCACCTTTGGTTTATTTGCTCTCTTAGTAGCTTGAAGCTTGTAACATTTTGGACGAATGTGTCCAGATTTTCCACAATAATGACAAACCCAAGCAGGTTTACCATGAATCTTGTCCTTAGAAAGGGTAGAATCCTTAGGTTTAGACTTTCTCACATTAACCCTAATCTTCCTAGGAGGTGAAACTTCTACAGGTTTGACAACCTCACTCACAGAAGGTTCAGAAGAAGAAGAAGGAACAAAATTCGAGGAATGTGGTGCAGAATCAAAGATGCATTCAACATATCCTAACCCAGATTTATCAGAAGGATACTTTTGAACATTCAGCATGTGATCAAGTTTAGAACTAGCAGATCTAGTAACAGATAAATTATGTTCCAGAGTTTTAACTTTATCAAGCAAAAGCATGTTCTCAAATTTAACATTGTTCAAAAGATCATTAGCATCAAACAGTTTAACAAGCAAAATTTTCTTTTCAAGCTCAAGAGATTCAATTTTCTTCAGGCCAAGTTCAACATTCATAGCATCCCTTGCAGCAATTTTGCAAAGTTTATTGTAGGCCTCTTGAAGATCTGCATCCTCAGAGAGTTCCCCATCAGAAGGGTTCTCTTCAACAGATACGCTTTCATTGACTACAGTTGTAGCAGTGAAAGCAATGAAGTTTCCATCCTCATCACATCCGGACTCATCATCAGAAACCTCATTATCACTAAGGGTTACAGCCATAGCTTTACCCTTAGTCCTTAAGAATGTAGGACATTCAGATTTCACATGACCATACCCTTGACAGCCAAAACACTGAGGACCCAATGAATTATTTGAAGATTAACCAACTTTTTCTCTAGGTTTTTCAAAGTTATTCACTTTAGTGGGATCATTCTTCCTAAAATTTCTAGGTTCAGCAGTGTTTGTACCTCTTGCCTTTCTGTTGGTATTCCTAAGAAAGTTTTTAAAGTTTTTGGCAAGATACGCAATCTCTGTAGCAGAGAGCTCATCATCAAATCCACCACCATCAACATCATCAACTGACTTAAGAGCCATTGATTTGGATTTGTTCACTTTGGGTAGGTCAGACTCATAGGACTGAAGAGATCCTACAAGCTCATCAACAGGGATGGAGTCCACATCCTTGCTTTCAGTAATGGCAGTCACTTTAGGTCTAAAGTCTTCAGTTAAAGATCTAAGAATCTTCCTAACAATTTTAGGTTGATCATAGATTTCACCCAAATTAAAAGCAGAATTAACAATGTCATTCAATTTAGCATAGAATTCATCAAAAGTTTCATCCTCAGACATTCTAATGCTTTCAAATCTAGAAGTCAATTGCTGCAGTTTATTGATCTTAACTGCCTTTGTGCCTTCATGCACAGTTTGGAGGATTTTCCAAGCAGTATGAGCAACCTCAACATTTGAGATCCTCTTAAATTCCTCCATAGAAACAGCATTAAAGATGGCATTCATAGCTTTGCTATTGAATCCAGCTGCTTCTTTTTGAGAAGTTTGTCACTCACTCACAGGAGTAGTGGGCTTCTCCCATCCGTATTCAACGGAATTCCAAACCCTCTCATCAATAGATTTCAGGAATGCTTTCATCCTTACTTTCCAATAAGCATAGTTGTTCCCATCAAAGTGAGGAAGAACAACAAGAAAGTGTCCATGCTCCATGACAACAGGGGTCAAGGATCAGCTCAGAGATCAAAAAATCTCTAACAAGAGAGCAACCCGCTCTGATACCACTTGAACGGTTTTAGACCCCTTAAAAACAACCAGATTGGTTAGCCTAGATTAATTAGCCAAGTTGTTACTTAGTCAAATTATGCAATTCTAGGTTAAAGCAATCAAATAATCATATCAAAAGTATAAAGGAGTGGAATAATAAAAGACACAATGATATGATCACCCAGGAAACCACACAGTAAAAACCTGGGGAGGATTTGACCCACTGATCCTCAAGGCAAACCTGAATCCACTATGAAAGAATCGAAGTTCATACAAAAGGACTACAAGCTCCCCGCTTGACTTCCTAATGCTACCCACCAGTAGAACTTACTGACACGACCACGTGCAAACTCCGAATCCACGGACTCCTTCTTTCTTGGATTCTCCAATCAGCTACAAGCACCCACGCTTGATATTCTTTAAGCTTCAATGGTAGCAACCGAGTTGATCATCAAGATGTTGAAGTAATCTCTATCTTGAAAACCCTAAGCTTTGTGTAAAGGAAAACTCCTCTAGATCTCACAAGAGATTTACACAAAACCGCAATGTATGAGCAACAATACAACTGGAGCAACTCTAAAAACGTGGCTAGGGTTTTTCTTTATATACCTAGGGTAAAAACAGAAAACCCAAAACGTTTAATGAGTTAGGGCTGAGTTGGAAATTCTGCAGAAAACGCATCTGGTCCGTGATTCGATCGATCGAGCCTTTCCTTCGATCGATCGAGCCAGACCGAAATGCCCCAATGCATCTGCAGTCACTCGATTCTAACTTTACAATATTTTATCAACTTTGAGCAAGCCTAAACAAGACTAAACACATTGTTTTGATCATGGTTTGTCAACATTACACATTAGAGTTCTAAATACATAAAATCCTAAATCTTTAAAACCTAACACGTACAATAGCCCCCCCTTGATTCGCTCCCCATTCTCGGGGATGAATCAAGGATCACAAGGGGCGAAAATCCACTCAGGAAATCGAAGAGTCTGTACCTGGTCGTTGATAAGTGTCTTAATGCGCGCCTCAAAAGACGCGTTTAAACTTGATTGATGGCTTATCTGTCATCATTGTCTGACGGTTCGTGAACTGAGGCGTTATGCGTGTGGCAGTTGAGGCGGCGATCCGCGTGGTCTCTTGCCAGCAGATTATTTAATGCTACTCATCTCGCTTCCTACACCTATAAATAATCGTTCCTGTCACTTTCCCTCACTTTTGCATTTCTCACTTTTCAATCTCTTACTCTACCGAGCATCCTTCCTTCGTGGTTCATCTCCTAGCCCAGAACACACCTCCTCCTTAGAGCCCACAGTAAGTTCCTTTCCTTCTTCTTCTTCTTTCTGTTTCCCCCATTTCATTCTATTCTTCAATAATCTTAGTATTTCTTTTCTTTTTAAGAATATTCGCTCGTAGAATGGGTTACTCCCACCTGCTTTCTTCTGCAAACACCTTGGCTAGTTTTAGGGCTACCTACAATGTTCCTAGGGATGTAGACATTGCCTATTGTAATATGGATGATATTGACATCCAGAGGCGCCGTGGTGTAAACACGGTTTTCTTTCCCTTGATGGCTATCCTAGAGGGCGGGCTTAGGTTCCCAGTTGACCCTCTGATCCTAAATACCCTTAGATTTTACGGCCTTTGTCCCGACCAACTCCCCCCCAACTTTTACCGGGTAATGAGTTGCGTAAGTAGGTTGAACCAGTTGTTCGGGTAACAACTAAATCATCACGACATTAATTACATGTATAGTTTGTGTGGCAATATTGAGTCGGATTACTATTTAAAAACTAGGGACGTAAGGGTACAGCTTATTTCGTGCCTACCAGATTTGAATAGAAACTCGGTTAGAGATTTTGTACGGGTGAGCGGCAATTGGTTTGCCGAGGAGCTCCCCTGCGCATTTTCGCCACGCGATGTTGGTCGGTACCAAATGTTTATCTATTTTGGCCTCTTTGATTCTGGTCCGGGTAAGTAATTACTAACTAACTCTTGTTTCCTCTGCGCAGAGAGCAAAAGATTCAAGCCGGATCTCAGAGTAGTACATGTTCGGGACCTGAATTTTGTACTCAGGTCGGAGATTTTTGTTCACTCGGACGGACAACTCCGAGCATCTTATCTTATTCTCGGTGTAGATCCCGTTTACTCAACTTGGCGGGGGTTCAGCCAAGCCTTGTTAGTTGACAGCCCTCTCCTCTCATATATAGATGTTCGGCACGCGAACTTCTTCCCACCAAAGCTCACAGTGGGCGAGGCATGCGATCTCGGCCCCCGGTTTGTTTGTTCGGACGAGCGCCAGCCAATACGTGACGATTCAACCGAGCGTGTGTCGTGGGAGCACCGAAAACGTGCACACGAGCAAGTCCAGTCAGAAGCTCCCGCCCAGCCCGAGAACCTTATAGAGGTCGAAGCTCTTGTTCGGGAGGCAGAAGGTGCAGCCGCAGAATCAGCCAGCTCCTCTGAAACAGAATCCGACCAAGGCAACGCCATGGTGGCCAGGAGGAAAATGACGATCGACCGCTTTGTCCCGAATGCCCAGCCAGCCGCGCAGCAGCAACGAACCCCTGGCCAAGATGCTTCACCTCCCGCTGTCCCAGCAACCCGTGTTCGAAAAAGGCCGCGCGCGACCGATCAGACGCAGACGAGCTCGGGCAATGCGCCCCTCCGGCCGTCGGCGGGTATTGTTATTCGGGAGCCGGTGGCACAAACCGGGGTAGACCTGGCGTCTACTTCGCGGGCTTCGGCGGAATGGTGACCCTTCTTCCAACTCGACGACAAACCTCTTCCTGCTACAGCCAGTGCACGAGTATGGGAAAAAGGTTATGGGGGCCGTGTTGCACAGAGTCTGGCGCGTGGCATTCTTTTACCCGAGGATGTGCACGCTTTTACGGAGGGAACGGATGAGTCTTTGGGGAGGCGATTGCAGTGGCACACCATAGCGGTAACTGTTCCATTTTTCTTTATCATCCTCAATTTTCTACTTGTTCATGTATGTGTACCTCCCATTTTTCCTCACAAACGCCATTATTGTGTGGTCAAGCTACGCAACTATCGTATATTGTGGACAGGAGGATGAGGGACCTTGCTGAAGATATTGAGCGGGAGAAGGCTTTGAAGGATGTTGTCGAGGCCACGGTGAAGGAGAAGTCGAAAGTTGCCGAGAAGGCAGAGGAAAAAATTGCTTCAGCCTTGAAGGCCCAGGCTCTTGCCGAAGGGAAGTCTGAGGAGCTTGAAGTGCAACTGGGAGGCACCGAGCTTAAACTGGCGGAGGCCCAGAGTTTGAATATTATATTAGAAGAAAAACTGGCCGACTCGAAGGCGGCGTTGGAAGCTTGCGAAAGTAAATGGTACGACAAGGGGTTTGCAGATGCCGAGAATTCGGCGGAACCGGTCATTCGCTAGGCTCACAAGCTCGGGTTCGAGGAGGGTTGGTTTACCGCCCTTCAGGCCATGGGGATTCGTGAGGATTCTCCCCTGAGGGATCGCAGCAAAATCCCTTTCCCGAGCCCCCTAAAAGCTGCGCAACACGCCCCCCTTGTTATCGATGAAGAAGAGACCTCCAGCATGAGGGAACTGGTGAACGCGATTGATTCTCAGGCAGGGCCGACTGACATGGAGGCGACTAGCCAACCTCACGCCGGGGATCAAATCGGGGGGAATGTCCAGTTGCCAACTTCTTTCGCCACCAGCAGCCTCCAGAGGACGCACCCTTTGCTCATGCTGCTGTATTTTCTATCTTTCGAGTTGCTGGGTTTTGGCAACTAAATATCAGTCTAAGTTTTATATGCCTTACTATGAATGCTTTATTATGGTGTGCTTTCGCTTCGACCGAGCAATCAATCTTCGTCGGTTGCTTCTTTAGGGTGAGTTTCCCCCTTGCCTGGTCAACGAAGTTTGTATAGGGGACGGTTTTCCGTCCGGTAAATTAAGCCAAGGGTAGGTTTCTGACCTCGGAGAGTATAGGCTAAGGCTTCCTTCTGGTAGGTGAAGAGTATTAATTCGGAGACGGTTTTCTATCCTTAGACAACTTTTAGGATTTCCGCACGCTCGGGAATGTATTCAGAACCGAGAGGCAGGTTCTTGCTTTTGGATAGTTTAGGTTTCCACTTGCTCGGAGATAGGGATCGAACCGAGGGTCAAGTTTCTGTCCTTAGGATGGATCGTTAAGGTTTCCTCCTGCTCGGAGATAGGGATCGAACCGAGGGTCAGGTTTTTGTCCTTAGAATAGATCGTTAAGGTTTCCACCTGCTCGGTGATCGGGATCGAACCGAGGGTCAGGTTTCTGTCAGAATAGATCGCTAAGGTTTCCACCTGCTCGGTGATCGGATCGAACCGATGGTCAGGTTTCTATCCTTAGAATAGATCGTTAAGGTTTCCACCTGCTCGGTGATCGGGATTGAACCGAGAGTTAGGTCTCTGTCCTTAGAATAGATCGCTAAGGTTTCCACCTGCTCGGTGATCAGGATCGAACCGAGGGTCAGGATTCTGTCCTTAGAATAGATCGTTAAGGTTTCCACCTACTCGGTGATCGGGATCGAACCGAGGGTCAGGTTTCTGTCCTTAGGATTGATCGTTAAGGATTCCACCTGCTCGGTGATCGGGATCGAACCGAGAGTCAAGTTTCTGTCAGAATAGATCGCTAAGGTTTCCACCTGCTCGGTGATCGGATCGAACCGAGGGTCAGATTTCTGTCTTTAGAATAGATTGTTAAGGTTTCCACCTACTCGGTGATCGGGATCGAACCGAGGGTCAGGTTTCTGTCCTTAGAATAGATCGTTAAGGTTTCCACCTGCTCAGTGATCGGGATCGAACCGAGGGTCAGGTTTCTGTCCTTAGAATAGATCGTTAAGGTTTCTACCTGCTCGGTGATCGGGATCGAACCGAGGGTCAGGTTTCTGTCCTAAGGATTGATCGTTAAGGTTTCCACCTGCTCGGTGATCGGGATCGAACCGAGGGTCAGGTTTCTGTCCTTAGGATGGATCGTTAAGGTTTCCACCTGCTCGGTGATCGGGATCGAACCGAGGGTCAGGGGTAGAACGATGCGAATCTGCATGAGCAAACATCATTACTATTATTAACAAAGCGTATACAAGAAATTGCACTTAACTTTTTGCTCAGCGTATTGCCTATTAGTGATAGTACTTCTTCAGATTATGGACATTCCACGGTCGGGGCAACTGTCTCTCGTCTAGATCTTCCAAGAAGTCAGCCCCGGTGTCGGCCATCGCAGTGACCCTGTAGGGCCCCTCCTGCGTCTGCGCCAATTTCCCGGCATTAGTGTCCCGCATGTTGCCCACAGCTCTTCTGAGAACCAAATCTCTGGCAATAAACTCCCTCGTTCTTACGTCTCGGTTGTACCTCCGGGCGAGCTTCTGCTGATATTCCGCAAGCTGTATAGTCACCATTTCGTGGCATTCTTCCACCTTGTCCAAGCATCCTACCATTATCTCGTCGTTTTGGGCGTGATTGAATCCTGCTACTCACGCACTGCACAGACTCACCTCGGTAGGTATCACGGCTTCCGCTCCGTATGTGAGAGAGAACGGGGTCTCCCCGGTGGACCTTCTAGGAGTCGTGCAGTATGCCCACAAGACCTTGGGCAGCTCCTCGGCCCAGTTTCTCTTAGCACCCTCTAGCCTTTTCTTCAGCCCATTTACAGTTACTTTATTTACGGCCTCGGCTTAACCATTGCTCTGGGGATACGTTGGAGTTGAGTACCTATTCTTAATACCGAGACCACCACAGAATTCTCAGAATGCCCGGCTGTCAAACTGTAGCCCATTGTCCGATATAAGCGAGTTCGGCATCCCAAACCTTGTGATTATATTCTTCCATACGAATTTCTTCACATCCACATCTCGTATATTGGCCAAAGCTTCCGCTTCCGCCCATTTGGTAAAATAGTCGACGGCCACCAGAACGAACTTCCGACCACCCGTCGCCCGAGGGAATGAGCCGATGATGTCCAGCCCCCACTGTGCAAAAGGCCAAGGATTGCTGATCGGGTTCAGATGGCCCGCAAGCTGATGGATTAGGGGCACATGTTTCTGACACTGTTCGCACTTAAGCACATACTCGGCGGCGTCCTTCTGCATTTGAGGCCACCAAAACCCTTGAGTCATTGTCCGGTATGCCAATGAACGTCCCCCGACATGGCTGCCGCACACTCCTCCGTGAAGCTCGGCCAAGAGCTCACCCACCTTCTTTGGGCGTAAGCACAAAAGGTATGGCCCTCCGAAGGACCTTCGATACAACATCCGGTCTTCCGGCAGCCAATACCGAGGAGCCATTCTACGGATCCTGCTGCCCTCCTTTTCGTTACTCGGTAGTCGGTCCTCTGCCAGAAAGTCGATGATGGGGTCGATCCAGCATGGCGCAAGGGTTGTGACGGCTGCGACGTCGATCCCGGCAGTTCCTGATTCACTAAGTACCCTAACGCTCGGCTCTGAAACAAGCTCGACTTTAATTTACCGTGGTATCTCCTCGGCTACTGACGATGCCAGCGTGGCGAGGGAGTCAGCGTGTCTGTTTTGCGTTCGAGCTACCTGGAAAACTTTCACCATGCCGAAGTCGGCCATAACCTGCTTCGCCTGTTCGAGGTACGCTTTCATTCTGGGATCTCGGGCTTCGAAACTGCCCTGCACCTGATTAACCACCAGACGCGAATCTGAATACACCTCAACTTCCCGAGCCTCTAAGCTCGAAGCTGTCCTCAGTCCGGCCAGAAAAGCCTCGCACTCTGCCTCGTTGTTGGATGCTTTGAAACCCAACCTAAACGAGTGCTCTAACCGTATTCCTTCTGGGGTGATTATGACAACCCTTGCACCTGGCCCCGTGGAGCTCGACACACCATCCACGAATACCTTCCACGGGCGAACCTCTAGACGGCAAACCATCTCTCCTTCCCCTTTAGGCGAAAACTCGGCGATGAAATCTGCAAGGACCTGGCCCTTCACCGAGCTTCGGGGTCTGTACCGTATGTCGAAAGAGCCAAGTCGAGTTCCCCATTTTCCTGGTGGCGTGTATTAGGGCTAACACAAGCTTCTCCAAGGGTAAGTATCTTGTCTCGGCGTCAACTAGAGTTTTGCTGATGTAGTACACGGGTTGTTGGATTCCTTTATCCCTCAGTAGCACAGCACTCACGGCGTGCTCGAACACTGCCAGATACATGAATAACTCCGCACCTGGTTCGGGTGCCGTAAGCATGGGCCCCCGCGCCAAATAATTCTTCAGATCCAAAGGCTTCATCGCATTCTTCACTCCACCGAAATCCGGTCCATTTCTTCAGCAGTTGGTAGAATGGTCGGCAGCGATTTGCGAATTTTGAGATGAACCGATTAAGGGCGGCTAGCATCCCAGTTAATATTTGCACTTCCTTCGGATTGCTTGGTGGCTTCAGTCTTTTCACTGCTTCAATTTGGTCGGGGTTGACCTCAATTCCCCGCATAGTGATCAGGTACCCCAGGAACTTTACGGCCCCCACGCCAAATGCACACTTCTCCGCATTTAGGCTCAACTTGTGCTGTCGAAGAACCTCGAAAATTGTCTGAAGGTCCTCCATGTGCAGTGCCTTCAGTTTGCTCTTCACCACCATGTCGTCGATGTACACTTCGACTGTATGCCCTATCTTGTCTCGGAACATTCTCATCATCATTCGTTGGTACGTGGCCCGCGTTCTTTAGTCCGAAGGGCATCATCGTGTAATGACAATTGGCCTCCGGGGAGATGAACGTCATTTTCTCTTGATCCTCGAGCGTCAGGGCAATATAGTGATACCCTTGGAAAGCATCTAGAAAGCTCATCCTCGGGTGCCCACACGCGGCGTCCACCAGCTGATCAATCTTTGGCACGAGAAAAGGGTCTTTCGAGCAGGCTCGGTTCAGATCTGTGAAATCCACGCAAACCCTCCACTTGCCGTTCTTCTTCTTCACCACCACGGTGTTTGGCAACCAATTCGGGAAGAAAATTTTCCTAATCACCCCAGCATCCTTCAATTTTCAAACTTCCATTTTCACCGCCTCGGCGTGCTCCCAGGCCGATCTCCTCGGCCTCTGCTTCTTAGGAGTGAAAGAGGGGTCGACACCAAGTCTATGGACAATGAATTTGGGATCTACCCCAGGCACCTCATATGGACTCCATGTAAACACATCTACATTCTGTATTAGGAGTAGCAACATTTCTACTTTTTCCTGGTCCTCCATGCTCTCCCCTATTTGGAAGTACTTCTCTACGTCCGGCAATACCTTTACCCTGAGCATATTCTCTGTGCGCGCGGCCCTCCGTCCTCTTGCGGGTTCTGTAATTGCTACAAAGGAGTCCCCGATGACGGACATTTGAGCTCGGCTTGCTCTTCTTGATCGGTCTACTCTTTCTTCCAATCGACCATGGCGACTAAACATTGCCTGGCCACCCGCTGGCTTCCTCGTATCACAGTGATACCATAATCGGTGGGAAACTTGACCTTCATGTGTAGAGTGGACGGGACAGGCCCCATTGCATGGATCCATGGTCTTCCTAGTATTGCTATGTACGGGGAGAACGAGGCAACTATTATGAAATTTACCACTACCTCCTTGCCCCCCATGTTCACGGGCAGAGAGATTTGCCCCTCGGGAACTACCACTTTCCCGTCGAACCCGACCAAGGGTGTGCTGTACTTTGAAAGATCCTCATTCCTCAATCTGAGCCCCCTGAAGAGGTCCGGGTACATAACCTCAGCCCCGCTTCCGTAGTCTATCATTATTCTCTTCACAACGAAGCTGCCTATCCTGGCCGTGACTATCAACGCGTCGTCGTGCGGCTGAATGGTTCCTTGCAAATCACTATAGTCAAAAGCAATCGACTCTCGGGTGGGTCTCATCTTCTTTGCGGGAGGCGGCATGCCCGAACTTCCTTCCACTGATACTACTGTCAACACCTCTTTCCCCCTTGCCGTTGAGAGGCCCCTCGGGGCGACGTGGATAACATCAATTACCCCAAGAGGGGGTGGAAGGGGATTCCCTCTCTGTGGGGCGCCCTGCCCTGCTCCTCGATTCCCGGCATCCGTCACAAACTCCTTTAGATGCCCAGCCTTAGCCAGCTGCCCGAGATGATCCCTCAATACTCGGCGTTGCTCGGTGGTATGTCCCCTGTCTTTATGGTAGGTGCAGTATAGGTTCTGATTCCTCCTAGAGGGGTCGCCAGCCATCCGGTTTGGCCACCTGAAATATGGCCCGTGCTTAATCTTGTCCACAATTTTATGCACGGGCTCCTTAAATACCACGTTCTCCTCCCCTACCGGTGCTGCTGGTTCTTGAATCCTCAAATTTCCCCTTGCCCTCGGTTGAAAACCGCTCTGCCTAGGACAATCTGTCATCTGTGCCTTGCCTTTGCTTTGTATTCTGTCGTCTTTCAGCCGCTTGTATTCTTCAATGCGCCTCATTAGCTGCCTCATATCCTCGGGAGGTTTCTTAGTCAACGATTCTCTCAGCCCGGACTCCTCGGGCAATCCCATTTTGAAAGTGCTTGCTGCAATCTTCTCGTTCCCCCTGCCGATCTCGTTGTAGAGTTCCCAGTACCGGCTAGCATAATCACGAAGGGTTTCCTCTGCCCTCATCTTCATAGATAGCAGTGCGTCCACCGGTTGCTGCTCCCGGCTGCATGTTACGAATCGGGTCCCGAATTCCTGTTTCAGCTCGGTAAAACTGTGGATGGAGCCCTTGCGCAACCCGTTGAACCACCTCAATGCTGTGGGACTAAGGCTGGAGGGAAAAACCTTGCACATCAGAGCGTCATTGCGGGTATGTAGAGGCATCATCTGGATATAGTGGCTGACGTTCTCCACCGGGTCCGTTTTCCCACCATATGAATTGAACGGTGGGCGCGTAAATCTGTTCGGCATTGGCGCCCGCTCAATGTCTGCTGAGAACGGGGACCGAGCTGCCCTGCGCAGTGCACGGCTTATCGCGTCCATGGCCGCATTCTTTGGCCGTCTCCCCTCTGGAGAATCCGAGCCCCGATTTTCATATTCCCGCGAACGAGAGTGATTTCGTCGTCGGTGAGATTCCCTTGAATCTGAACGGTCTCGGCGCCGACGGGACTCCCTCGAGCGCGAACGCTCCCAGTGATGGTGGGATCCTGATTGATTCGATCCCATTCCGCGTCGCTCTTCCCCGGCGTCAGGCCCTCTCCCTCGATTGTCTTGGTCCATTCTGCGGCGCTCGTTTCTAGCTCCCAACTCCAGGTCTTGTACTAACCTCCGCAGCCGTTCAAGCTCCTCATCCCTCTCGTTAAACTGCCTGCGCCCCGAAGCATTGGACACTGTTCTCTCCATTTGATATGACCCGTCTCCAAGGCTGGATCGCTCCTCCAATTGCTCGTAAGCACGATCCTCGCGTCTTTTCTGCCGCTGTTCCCGCCAGGTGGATCCCCGGGAAGATCCTGCCGAGCCACTCTCGGCGTCACTTCCAGACATCTTCCTGCGCATGAGTCTCGGCGAAACCACTGCTTAGTAGGAGTTTCCCACAGACGGCGCCAATTGTGCGCGCCCAAAAATGAAGCCAGTTGGGCTGGGTCTCACTCGGACTCACAACTTACTTGTATGATGGGTTTGGATTTCCTACACTGGGTTGTTCTTGACACTGAGACTCAATGAGGTCACTTTTCTCTTCTCAGGGGTCTGAACCTCCTTGTTCTCACTCTGCTCTCTATCTATTTCCCCCTTGTTTACAGTCAATTTTCCAACCCCCAACCTCTCTAAACTTCTCGTATTTATAGTCCACAGTTAGTGGAGAGGTCATGATCACTTACCAGTTAGTGCAGCAAGCGGTCCAGTATTATCCACCATAAGTGGGTGGTTAGGTGGGAGTGGGAAGCGGTGAGGATGGCTTTGGAACTTGGTTCCCACTTCTGCAACCATTCTCGGCAGCGGCGCCTCCTGAGGCACGGCCGAGCATGTAAAGGACGGGGTGTTTCGAGTGTCGCTCCTTCATCGTTGCTCGGGAAAGTATTGCCGAGAAATGATGAAGTGGCAAAGCTTAGGCCTGCAGCTTGTGTGGCTTTGGGATGGGCCGCTAGGTAGAAAAAGATTGGCTTTATGGGCCATACATCCAGGCCAGGGTCCAAGGCCCAAATGGGCCCTGGTGCGGGGGCCGTACAGAAATAAAACACAAAAATAAAATATTAAGCATTAAACTAGACAAATAAAATAAAAAAAGAAATAATCACAATGCTATCATAAAGAAAAGTTACAGAGAAGCCGCATGCGACTGCCTCTACATGCTACACGTTCAGCCCAAGCCTCCCTCATTATTTTTCTGTTTGCTCTCTATTTATATACCTACACACTGTATGACATTACGCATAATCCTAATACAAGTGGAACTAGTACTTGTCTGTTTGGGATCCGCTTATTTTGCTGAAACTGAAAACATTTTGCTGAAAGTAATGTAAATAAAGGTAAAAGTTAGCTGAAATAGTACGGTGGGACTCATGAATAGTATCAAAAAGTCCAGTGAGACCCATAAATAATAGCAAAAATAAGCTGAATTGTAAAATAAGTTAGCTTTTTAATTTGAAACCAAATGCATAATTAATGCTTGTAGGCCACACACTGACTTGAGGAGTTTCACAAGGACAACACTGAAGCTGCGTTTGGATAGCTGAAATGGAGGCCGCATTTTGCTTTTTTTTTTTTTTTTTGGACCAGCGCCTCTTGCACTGTTCATGAGACATGAACAGTGCAAATAGGCAAATGCACAGTAATTTCATTTATGAACAGTAACTGAAAAATTATTTTTTATTGTTTTCAGTTTTCAATTTTCAGCAAAATAAGTTGTATCAAAACGCACGCTGAATGACCCAAAATCTCTACTCTCTACCGTGTACTTCCATCAAGTAATAATAATAAAAAAAAAAGCCCACTTAACAACTATGCATAAAGACCACAAGCCCACCTGTAGACTCCACAGTATTAAACTTCTATTTTTTTCTTTCTTTACTTTTCTTTCTTTGCACTTCACGTGTCTCCAGACCTATTCTTCTTGTTCTTTATTCTTCTCTTTTCCCTTTTACTTCAAGCCTTCCAGGTTTCTTTCAAGTTGGCTTAGCAATTGACATAACCTTACTTTGCATGTAAAACCATTAATACCTATAATACAAAGATAATAAATAATCAGTCACAAAATAGCATAAAAATCAGGCTAAGTGTCCGTTTAGAAATTGTTTATTTAGCTGAAACTAAATTTTTTTTACTAAAAGTATTGTAAATAAAGATAAAAGTTAGTGTGCGTTTGAGTTAGGATTAAAAATGAAAATTATTTCACTGTTCAGCTTATTTTTGCTACTATTCATGAGCTCCACTACACTTTTTTGGCACTATTCATGAATCCCACTGTACTATTTCAACTAACTTTTACCTTTATTTAGAGTACTTTCAGAAATAATTTCTCAATTTCAGCAAAATAAGCGGTATCCAAACGAACCCTTAGTTGAATAGTATAGTAAGACCCATGAATAGTACTAAAAAGTGCAATGAGACTCATAAATAGTAGCAAAAATAAGCTAAAATTGCAAATAAACTAAAATTTTCAGTTTGTCCCAAACAGACACTAAATATGTAGATATGAGAGGACTTTATTGTATGTATTTCGTGCACATCACTATTCCCCCACATTTTAACCCCCAACCAAACACACATGAGGGGAAAACTTAAATATTTTCCATCCACACCATTTTTCTATCCTCCCCCCCCCCCCCACACTTTCCCATTCCCCCAAACAAACAAACCCTTAATCTTAACACTATTTTTTTTTTAATAATGCTAGGATGTTTAATGTTGGCTAATTCTATAGACAGTCTATTTTGGGATTGTACACACCAATTTGTGGCGTACACCACTCTGGGATAAAACCCTAAAATCAATCCATTGCCATATTAGTGATGTTTTATGGTCAACCAACTTGATCAACTAACTAACCAAGACATGTTACACCCTAAGGCCTCAAAAAATCTATAAATACCCCCATCCATTATCATCCAATGGATCCCCATTCCCCACTTTTTCCCTATATCGAATCTCTGCCAAAATACTTCTAGACCTTGATTTTGAGTTTTAAGAGTATGAGGATTGGTTTTGTGAGGGTTAGATAGAGTATTCTAATAATCATTTGTTGGAAATTTAATCCATCACTCACTATTTTTGAATCACACTCTCGAGCCATAACCACTCTCTATCCATCCTGTTAGAATTTTCGAGGGTTCATAGCCAAATAATTACTAAAAGTGAGTTTGGTTTAGCTCTTTGATATTGTGCTTTTTGAAAAAGTGGAGGTTTTAAAAAGTGCGGTATGAAACTGGGTTTTTTGAAAAAACTGAGTGGTTGGTAAAAGCTGTTAAAAAGTGTTTTTTGAAAATGTTGAGTATTTGGCTAGCACTTATAAAAGTGGTGGTTTGAGTGATAAATTATCAAAAAGGGAAATGTATATATAAAGGAGTTTATTTCATACTTAAATCAACTACTTCATAATACTTAAATCAATTTTTCTTCATTCATTTCTAAAAACTATCTTCATAATATTTTTACAACACTTTCACAAAAAATCAGTTGTGATAAATTGATACTGATTATAATTTGAATGTACTATTAAAATTATTTTGTTCTCTTTCTAATTTTTTTTTCTCACCAATATTATCAAATAATAACCTACCACTTAAGATTTATTGTGAAGTATTGTGAAAATATTGCGATAGCATTTCTCAATTTTAATTTCTTATTCTTTTTTTTTTCCGTTATTTTTTTTTCATCCATATTTCCTTCTTTTTTTTCCTTTTTTTCCCCTCTTTTTTTCTCCTCTACACACGTACCTTTACTATTTTCTTTTTTTCCTTCTTTCCTCTTTTGTCCCTACCACTTCCTCTAATCTCCAGAACATTCCACAGATCTCTCTTTCTTCCTCTTTCTTTTTTTATTTTCTTTCTTCCTTTCTCCCTTTTCTCTTACCACTTCGTCTGCAAGTTTCTTTCCCTCTATCCCATCAAAACACACAAACTTAAAGGTCACACACAACACCATTTGATTCTCATCAAACGAAGATAGAGAGATGGGCTGTTGAACTTCAGCGGTGCTTGGCGAAGGTTTTTTGGCACAAGGCATTCATATCGAGAACAAGGCTGGAGTAGAGAAACAACAAGCAATTGCCTTGAGAGTAAATGCAGACTTTGTTGCTTTGTACAAGTGCTCCATCATTGGTTACAAGAATACATCATACGTCCATTCATTTTGCCAATTCTACCGAGAGTGTGACATATGGGGCACTATAGATTTCATATTTGGGAATGCAGCAGTTGTATTTCAAGCTTGCACCATTATTTCCAAAATGCCAATGTCTAATCAATTCACGGTTGTTACAGCACAATCTCGTGATAGCCCAGATGAGTACACTGGAATCTCCTTCCAAAATTGTTCAATTGTTGCTGCTACAAATGATTTGGACTATAATTCTACCAATGTGAAAAGCTACCTAGGAAGGCCACAAAGGATGTACTCTCGGACAGTCTACTTAGAATCCTACATTGGCGACTTTATTGACCCAGCTGGGTGGAGGCAATGGTCTGATGATGATGACGATGATGATGATGATCAAGGATTAGACACTTTGTACTATGAGGAGTATAATAATTATGGACCTAGCTCATCAACGGATGATAGAGTTACTTGGCCAGGGTATCACATAATGAATTCTTATGATGCAATTAATTTCACAGTTTCAGAGTTCATTACTGGTGTTGAATGGTTGGCTTCCAGTATAATTCCATGTGATTTTTAGGTTAATTTTTTTTTTCTCTTTCACGTGGATCAAATGGCCAAAATAACTTCACTTTTTCAAAGATAGCTAATTAGATATTGTAATAGGTCTCATATAATGGTACTTTATTTATTAAAAATCTTGTAACGCAGGTATTCTCTTGTGATCAAGTCCCCCTTCCCCTTTTATTGTAAGCAAATGGATTCTTCCAATGTGGCTAATATTTGCTTAGAATGTACATTTTATATTTTATTGTTTATGTAAAGTAATAATTATCCGATGAAAATAATCATGTGCTGCAAGGATTGTATTATATATTACTTCTTAATGATTTGAAGTTTGAACTCCTACTCTCTGATGCATTGTAGTGGAGCTTGAAGTTTGGAATTTGATGTGATTCCCAACTTGTTTTCAAGATGGTATGTAGTGGGTGGGAACATACAAGAAACAAACCATATATATGGCTTGTGGAGGGCTTATCTTTAGTACTTTTATCTCAAAAAACGTTTAGCAATTTTCGTCGTTATTATGTGCTCAATTAATTGCTTACCCTTGATATTTTTACGTATGATATAATTCCAAATGCAAAAATCAGTGTAGGAGACAATTCTGAGTTATGACTAGCAGATTAGGGCAGGTCTTTTTGTCTTCTTATAAAATATCCAAGGGGAAGATACACCTGCTGCTTCGCGCTCCCCTTTTAACGCGTCTTTGACTCTTGACTTTTACATTATGTTTGGATGTAGATATAAGGAAAGGGAAGAGAAAGGAAAAGAATAAGGGAAGGGGAATGAGAAAGGAAAGAGAAAAGAAAATATTTCACTTGATGTGTTTGAATATAGGAAAGAAAAAAAAGAAGAAAATGTGAGCATTCTTTCTTTTGTTTGGTTTGCAAAACAAAGAGAAAAGAAAAATGCATACTTTTACTTTATACCCATATTAATGATAGATAAATTAATATATTAGAACACTCATAATTTCTTGAAAATATTAATAATATATTAGTCATTTTATAGTGTAAAGTGGTGGGTCTTATAAAATTAGTAATCTCCCTTCCTTCTATTTCCGCCCAAATTAGGTTGATAACAAAATAGTGGGCCCCACAGAAAAAGAATCATTTCACCCAAAAAAGCCAATACCGTACTGGAGGTTGTACCGGTTTGACCACCGGTACGATATATTTCGGGTACCGGTCAATACCGGCGTACCATTTTGGGTTTACCGCTATTTTATATATTTAATATATATATATATATATATACACACACACAAAATCTCTATTTTGGAGCATATATTTATATTTATATGTTTAGTAGTTAAAGTTCACATAATAATAATTTATTATGAGCACTTAAATTTAAATTTATAAGCATATAATATTTCACTTATTGATTATCTCTAGCTCACATATCAGCCTATTAATTAATAAAAATATAAAATTAGTGAGTGACAATAGTTGAAAATTTGAAATAAAAGATGTTATTGTAATTTCAAACTTTTTTTTTGACATCAAAAAGGTAGAATCATTTTATTAAAGGGAAAGTAATATAAGTATAATAGGTCCATGGGCTGTACTAGAGTGATTAGCTAGCCTGAGCCATGGATAAGACGTAAACCAATAAAATATAACTCAAAATTCTAGCTAGTAAGAGCATCAGCATCCGGAATTGCAAATGCCATATCTAAGCTTCATTTAGCATTTTTTCCTCAAAAACCTCCCACATCCGGAATTGTAAACACCAACTATTGCAAAAAATTTTGCAATAGTGCTACAGTGCAATTCTAAAGATAGAATTGCACTGTAGCACAATTCTAAAAAAAAAACTAATATTTTATTGTGATGGTGATTGGGAGAAAGAAAGAATAAATGATGGTGATTGGGGGAAATATTATTTTATTGTGTAGATATATTATTTTAATGAGTAGAATAGGAAAATAAAAGTTTGGGATGCTGAAAGTATTGTATAATGAGATGGTATAATTGATAAAGTAGTTTTTTGGGATGGTAAAATAGAATAGAGTAGCATTTCCTGATGCTAATGCTCTAAGCCTGAGCCCGTTCAAAAGACAAAAACCAATAAAATACAACTTAAAATTTGAGCTAGTTGGTCCTTTGATTTGCTATCAGTGCCTGATACTCATCAACTCAAATATCAATGTCTACACATGTGGTGTCAGTACACACAAAATAAGACTACAAGAACCACACAAAACAAAAGGACCAACGGGGGTGCAGCTGTATTCTAAACAACAGATCAGAAGAAGAGAAAAAAGAAAAAGAAAAAAAGAAAGGAAGTGAACAGACGAAGCTGAAGGAGGAAGACGAAGGGAAAACCAGCTAAATGTTAACGATGACCAACAAAGTGGTGCTGAGCTTGAAGGCGACATGAGCCATTTGGTACTTTTATGTTTTGTTTTGTGTTTTTTTTTTTTTTTTTTTTTAAGAAGCTTTTTGTACCGGCGGGTTTTTACTTTCTGCCCGGAATGACCGATATTCGCCGGAACAGCTGGTACATGGCCGATATAACCGGTATTTTTTCCGGTATAAAACAAAGGGAGTATTTGTACCGGTTTACTGGCCAGTACGGTATATACTAGCCGGTACAGTACGAAATTCACTTCCTTGATTTCACCTCATTTATTTTTCTTCTCTCTTGTACAACCAAACAGCAGAATGGAAATTTCTTCCATCATTTTCCCTTCTTTTCTCTTCATTTGCACTCACCGTTTCCAAACACACTGTTACTGTTTTACAATCAAAGCCAGCTAACAGTGCCTGCATGCGTGGATGTACCAGATTCACAGCAAACTATGTTACTTTCTTTTTTTTCTTTTTTTTTGGTTAACAAACTATGTTACTCTTACACACACATTGATATCTTTTATAAATTAAATAGGTAAAATCTATTACACATTTGTGCGATTGCACAAGTTTGAAATCGTGAGTCTAATTTACAATTTCAATTCTGAAATCGTGAGTTATACAGTGCCCAAAAATTAATATCCATTCACCATTGAAAACATTAGTGATTGTCTCATGCATAAATTCAATTTTTTATTAAAATATGTGTGGAGTCTAAACCGTGTTGGTTATTTCAGAAAAGTTTTAAATATTTTAGAATATATTAGTGGTCATTTCATTAGAAGCCTTAAGCAAACTATGGTGCTTTCACACATATTTGTGTAGTAACTCATGGGCGTAACCTTTTTAGAAGAGAAGATACATGGAAGTAACCTTAATTTGGGAATTTGTATGAAACATATAAATTTAAGATTAATGATAATCATGCACTTCCTTTTCAAGGATAAATTATTGTTGGAATAGATTATATGTCATTCTCAAGGATATATCCCACCATATTCACTATAGCTTGTTCCGCCATATACTAACCAAGGCTGGGATAGAGAATCACATTTCCTTGAGACTACATCAAGTCTAAGGGAACTTGTAGTGGGTAAAGAGGGGAGAGGATACAACCCTTGAACTCCCTTCGTCATTAATCATGGATGTTGGTACAACAGTTGAAGAGGTGAAAGGATTGCCATAAAATCTCTGAATAATCATGGGCCCTTTTAATACATGAGTAATTTCTTTTGTTTTTGTTTTTTTGATTGAAACGCGCGCATGAGTGATATTTTAATAAATTTTTTTTTACGAATTTCTACATAAAGTTGTGCATTGTGACACCATGAATAGGAATGAAATCTGTGGACATTATAAATTGAAGACCTTTTATTGAGTATTTAAGGTTGCAATAAGACATCCTCTCATGAAATGTGACATATATAACAGCCAAAATGGGCAAATGCCCATTTCATACAAAAAATCTAGCAAAATGTCAGACTTTTCAAACTAATTAGAGAAATGTTCCTGTTTTGAAACTCGATTTTCTAAAAATCGATTTTCAATTTTAAACTCGAATGCCATGTGAAGTACTCGAGCTCATGGAACTCGAGTTACTTGAAAAAATGCAAGTGGAACTCGAGTTCCATGATCTCGAGTACAATTCCCAAAAAAAAAAAAAAAAATTCCTAAGTCCGTATTCCCTATAATTCGATGTTTCAAAAATCAAGTTTTACATTTGGAACTCGATTTTTAGAAAATCAAGTTTCAAAACAGGGGCATTTCCCTAATTAGTTTCAGACATTGGGCATTTTGCTGAATTTTTTGTGTGAAATGGGCATTTGCCCATTTTGGCCCGTATATAACTAAACAAACTTAAATAATCTAGAGTAATTTTCGTACTACTTGGCCTGGCATTGAAACATAAATTATAAATTTGGTCCTTAACCTTTGCACTAAATGTTAATTTAGTACCTAATCTTTTGGTATTTATATATTATTGAATGGACACTAATCACATTCATTTACATTTCATTTTATTCTTTACTTATTAGCTAGTAATATATAATAAATGAAACTTCAACTGTGTTTGGTGATGGCGTTCTAGCACAAGACATACGTATTGAGAACATGGCTGGAGCATAGAAACATCAAGCAGATGCCTTGAGAGTAAATGTAGATTTAGTTGCTTTCTATGGGTGCTCCATTAATGGTTACCAAAATATACATTGTATGTTCATTCCTTTTGACAATTCTAACAAGAGTGTAACATATGAGGGACTATAGATTTCATATTTAGGAATGCAGTGGTGGTATTTCAAGAGAGAAACATTATTTTTAGAATGCACTTCAAGCCAATTCACATTATCACAAACATAGTCTCGTGACAGCCCAAATGAGGACACTGAAATCTCCATTCAAAATTCGCAATTTTGGCTTTAGATGATTTATTCTCTAATTCTAGCAATGTGAAAATTAAACTACTTAGGAAGGACATGGAGGATGTACTCTCAAACTGTCCACATGGAGTCCTACATTTGGGTGGATGCAGTGGTCTGAGGCTGATAGTGAAAATCAAGGATTAGACACTTTCTATTTCGAAAGGTATGAAATTTATGGGTCTAGTACATCAACAGATAATAGAGTAAGTTGGTCAGGGTATCACGTAATAGATATTTACAATGCATGTAATTTCACAATGTCAGAGCTTATTATTGGTGATGAATATTGGTTGGATTTATCTTTAAAGTTTGATCTAACGAATGAGGCATTAATTAAATACATTTGTCTTTTCACTCTACTTTGAATGGCAAAAATAATTTCACTTCCTCAATGCCAAAAATAATTTTTCTCCATTCTTTTAATTTCAAGTTTTTAATTTGTTTGATTTGTTCACTTTAACAATATGAAGTGGGTTTTATTTTAGAGGTTCTTTTTAGTGGAAGGATAGCATAACATAATTCCGACAATTTGTCATAAAATAAATGTCATGATTAAAATTTAAAAAAAAATAAAAAATAAAAAAAACTCTACCACATCTCAAATGCCATATTTCAACACTAGTTAAATACTACTCTCTTTATCCTAAATTGTTAGAAAATCCAATTTTCTAAGAGAGCATCGTTTAATTTGTTGTCTTTTAGTCAAAAGGTATCAGTGTTCAAACTAACCTTCATTAATGTAAACTCTAGACAAAGAATGGCTTTGATTTTTTTTTTTTTTTTTTTAAATAAAGTAAGGGATAGGATAGGAATTTTATTTATTGACTTTCCAAAGAGAACTTTTGGGACATCCAAATATGGAATAGATAAACAAAAATTTGGGACAAGAGAATAGTATAATTTATTTATTTTTAAAATGATTTGGAGGGAGGGTATCCTACTATTCCACTTCAAAACTATCTATTGGTCCTTAGCGCTTGGGTTTGAGTTAGGAATGGCAACGGGTCGGGTTCGGGCCGGGTTTTTTCATACCCGGACCCGACCCGCTGGCCAAGACCCATGGCCCGGACCCGGCCCGTTTACTAAGCAGATTTTTTTTCCAGGGCCCGACCCGCCCTAGCTGGGCCCCGTTAAGCCCTGCCAGATTTGGCCCCATCCTCGGCCCAAATCATGGTCCAACAAAAAAAAAATTTTGAAGCCCAAATTTATTTTTGCCTACAAGTCTAAGAAATTACAAACCAATTTGATGAAATTTAAAATAATTACAAATCCAAGTCTAAGAAATTAAAAAGGCCACCGCTATCCAACCAAGCCCTTTTTTTTTTCTCAGATCTACAAATTTTTTGAATCTCGCAAACTCAAAACACAAAATGGAAAAATATAATTTACACACATAAATAGAATCCCAAAGAAAAAGATTTGGAAAGAAACAGTAAATTTTTAATGGTAGTGGTGGATTTGATGTGCTAGAGGAGAAGCTTCAAGCTTATGCAGATGAGACCGAGCTGCTACAATTATGACTGAGATCGACGCCGATTTACTCTTGAGGTTCATCATCACCAAATTGTGATCTCAGGGACTCGAGCTTTATTGCAGATCTCCACTTTTTTATCACTTCGTCAACCTCCTACATTTCCTTCGTCATATCAAACATGATAACAAATGACAAAGTTACAAATTCTAAAGTAAATTATAAAGGCACTTGATCTCTAAATAGTTCTAGAGATAAATAGATGTAAAGGTACAAAATACAAATTCTAAAGTAGATCTAAAGTGATCCAACTTCCACAGTTCTAGAGTGTTTCATTAGTCAAGAGTTCAAAAATCGGACAGTGGTCACTATAGCCCACAGAATCCACACAGTTAATCAATTATAGAAAAAGCTTAAGGTGTACCTGAGGAAGAGCGTGACTGCAGCAGATGGCTGTGTGCTTTTGTGAGGCCGTGAGGGTGGGGAGGCGAGGCGTGACTGCGTGAGTGACGCTGTGTGCGTGAGGCAGTGACTAAGAGTGAGTGAGGCCGTGTGCTTTTGTGAGGCAGTGAGGGTGAGGAGGCAAGGTGTGACTGCGTGAGCCGAAATGAGGGAGTGAGGGTGAGGAGGGAGTGAGGGAGGCATGAGCTGCTGCTGAAAATATGAAGGACTTAGGGTTAGTTATAACTATATATATATAGGGGGCTTTTTTGTAATTTCAGGGTAACCGGGTTTTATCAGGGTCGGGTTTCAGGTCGGGTTTCGGATTTTTTTATTAAAAGCCGAACCCGACCCGAACCTGCTTCGGGTTTTTTTTTTAAAAAAAAAACCCATACCCGACCCTATTCCTAATTGGACCGGGTAAAACCCAGCCCATTAGGGTCGGGCAAAAATTGTCATCCCTAGTTTGAGTTGTGCGAGACACATTAGTACTGAGGTTGACTGGGGCCATTTAGCTCTAGAATTTAACTCGTCATGATGGAAAGTGACTTGCTCCTAAGATTCCACCTTTTTAATTTTGTAAAAAAAATAATAAAAAAAAAACCAAAATTATCTAGTCGTGTGCATTTTCTTTATTAAAAAAAAAAATATTAAATGGTAAAGAATACTTCTCAATGATTATTTATTAGATGTTGTGGAGCACAATGACGTGATGCTCACTTTTCTCGTATTAATGGTAATTCAAGAAATTCAATTCATTATAAGATCCAAATAATTCAATTTATGGTAAAATCTACTATGAATATGAGAGTAGTAATCACTCTATGTAACATATTCCGAAAGCACCCGATAAATTTCCATGCTCAACTACCCATATGCTGCAAGAGTCCCACTTACATTTGTCTCCAATAGAAGACCTGACTGTTCCAAAGCGGGAGTTTCCAGTCTTCCACCCATCACTCCTGAATTCTGATCAAATAAACCTCCAAATGGGGTAAAGAAATAGACAAATAAATAAAATAAACAACAAATTAAGTAATCGTTACACATTTCTCATTTCTGTGCATCACTGACTGTGTTCCTCTGCTCAATCTCCATGTGCGTACTCAAATCTCCACTGATTTCCCGCGAAAAAGAAGTATATATCATTACCCTATTATTACGCGTCAAAAGTCTATGTAATCAAATTCTAACAAAAAAGCTTTGACTTAACGTTCTCAGTGGCATTGTTAATCTCAGTAATTAGGCCTTCTTAATCTCTGTGGGTCTTCATTAATTTCATTTTTATCTCATCAAACTTTGATGGCTTCTTCTACCAACAATATTCTGAAACTTCTTTTGCTTCTCCCTGCACTCAGCTTATCAAGAACATGGGCTCTCAACTCTTCTCATTCTTCTTCTTCTTCTTGTTATTCTTCTTCTTCTTCTTCCTCTTCTTCTACTTATTCTTCTTCTTCTTCTTCTACTTATTCTTCCTCTTCTTCTTCTTATTCTTATTCTTCTTCTTGTTCCTCTTCCACAACTTCTCCGGACTATTCCCAATATTTTGCCTACATAGAATCTATCTGCAAAACCACCCCATACCCAGAAGTCTGCCTTGACACATTGGAACTCTCCATCAACGAAACATCAACGGCTACCAGTCCAAACAACACCGCCTACTACCTCCATTACACCTACAAAACCGCAATAAATGAGTCTAAAAAGCTTTCCTCTCTGTTATCCAAGGCCGGGATCTCAAATAATATCATCGAAAAACAAAGAGGAACCATCCAGGACTGTACGGAACTCCACCAAATCACATTGTCTTCTTTACAAAGATCAGTGTCCCGAACCAATGAT
Source organism: Quercus aquifolioides (assembly GCA_019022515.1). Classification (NCBI taxonomy): domain Eukaryota; kingdom Viridiplantae; phylum Streptophyta; class Magnoliopsida; order Fagales; family Fagaceae; genus Quercus; species Quercus aquifolioides. The sequence continues at coordinate 120,910 of JAFHAW010000228.1, forward strand.
GCACCCATTAATAAACGCAAACTAGCCGATGCAAGAGCTTACCTTAGCGCAGCACTCACCAACAAGATCACATGCTTGGAATCCCTCGATTCAGCTTCAGGTCCTTTGAAGCCAGCCCTACTAAATTCCATAACTAACACGCACAAGCATGTGAGCAATTCTCTTTCAATTCTGTCTAGCCAATTCCCCCAAAATATTAGCCAACACAGCCAAAATAATAGGCGCCTCGTGGACGTGGGTGTTCCAACATGGATTTCAAAGAAATTAGAGAGTCGGACTCGGATGTTGGAGAGTGAATATGATCCGAGCAAGGTACTGCTGACTGTGGCTGCTGATGGAACTGGAAACTTCACTACCATCACTGATGCTATCAACTTTGCTCCAAACAATAGCAATGTTAAAACAGAGATCTATGTGAAACAAGGAGTTTATGAGGAAAATGTGGTAATCCCAAGTTACAAGCTAAACATTTTTCTGCGTGGAGACGGAACTGATGCCACTATCATTACTGGTAAGAGAAGCGTGGTAGATGGCTGGACCACTTTCAGCTCTGCAACTCTTGGTATGTTTAGCTAATTTCTTCAATTGCATTGCAAGCATGCCTTTTGTTTTACTTTTATATATCTAATAATTTGTGTCCTTCCCTAACTAATTAATTTTTTTTTTTTTTTAATCGTGTAAGTTGTACTTGTGAGGCACAATACATATTCATGAAATAGTGCCTTTTTGTTAATTAAATTTTTGTTTTTTTAATAAAATAATCCCAGACGAGAGATTTGGACGCTAGGCATGTTTGTTGGAATACCAAAAAATGCCAAATAAGTTACAATACTCTAAATTTTAAGTTTGAGCGCTAAATAAACTTTAATTTGTTGGGATATAGTTAAGTATTTAATTGATATTAGAGATATTAAAAATTTTACTGTATGAATATTACAAGATACATATAACCAAAAAAAAAAAATTGTGAAAATATTATAAATTTTACCACATAATTGATATAGTAACGAATTTTATTATTGAATTTTAAAAACATAATAAATGAATGTCTTGAATTGCTTTTTTTTTTTTTTTTTTTTTTTTAAAAGAGTTTCAACTTATGGTGTTCACTTCTGATGATAGCTCTTTATTATTAGACCAAGACACCAATCAATTTTTGGTGTATGCGGTGATTAAACCTCAAATCTCTTATTCATCTATTAGAGACTTTATAAGTTGACATAACTGGAACCCACTAAATTACTTTTTTTTTTTGTGATTAGTGACATCAATTTATAAAAATTATATAGCAGAATTTGTGGCACCCCTAGCATATCTAAAAAAATAATTCAAACACTTCTTATTTGTTGTCAAAGTGACACCATTCATATATCAAGTCACATTAGTTTATATGTTTTTGTGATAAAATTAGAACTAAGTTAAGAATTTTTCTAAGTTTCCTTTTTCTTTTACTTGTAACTAATTAGTAATATATAATAAATTGAACTGTAGGAGTGTCTGGAAAAGGCTTTTTGGCTCGAGACATACGTATCGAGAACAAAGCTGGAGGAGAGAAGCATCAAGCTGTTGCTTTAAGAGTAAATGCAGACTTTGCCGCATTGTACAAATGCTCCATCATTGGTTACGAGGATACATTGTATGTCCATTCCTTTCGACAATTCTACAGAGAATGTGAAATAAGGGGCACTATAGATTTCATATTTGGGAATGCAGCAGTTGTATTTCAATCATGTGACATTGTTTCAAGAATGCCAATATCTGGCCAATTCACAGTCATCACAGCACAGTCTCGTAACAGCCCAGATGAGCCAACTGGAATCTCTTTCCAGAATTGTAATATTTTAGCTGAAAAGGATTTGAGCTCTAGCGTAAAAAGCTACCTAGGAAGGCCATGGAGGATGTACTCTCGAACAGTCTACCTAGTATCCTACATTGACAACTTTATTGACCCAGCTGGATGGACGCAGTGGTCCAATGATGATAATCAAGGATTAGACACTCTGTATTATGGGGAGTATGCTAATACAGGACCTGGCTCATCAACAGATGACAGAGTGACTTGGTCAGGGCATCACATAATGGATTTTTTTGATACAAATAATTTCACCGTATTCGAGTTCATTTCGGGTATTGACTGGTTGGAAAAAAGTCCCATTCCTTGTGAATTTTTGGTAAATTAAATGGATTTGTCTTCCATTTTTATGGCAAAAATAACCTCAAATGTAGTGACATCTTCTATTCAAATCCCCTCCCTATTTTGTTGTTGTTGTTTTTTTTTTTTTTTTTTTTTAAGAAAGAAGGTAATTGATGCAAGGATTGCATTATATACCACTTCCTAATGATTTGAAGTTAGAAGTTTGAACTCCTATTCTCTGATGCTATATATGTTACGAAGTCTATACGTTAGGAATTTAATGTGATTCCCAACTTATTTTCATCACTTGTTACTTTCATGATGGTATGTAGTGGCTCGGAGAATATACACATTGACACAAGAAACCAACCATATGGTTTGTGGAGGTCTTCTCTATACTTCTATCAGAGAAAACGTTTAAAACTTTACATCTATAGACTATAGTATCTGCCCAATTAATTACTGACCCTTGATATTATTACGTATGATACAATTCCAAATGCAGAAATCAGTGTATGATACAGTTGTGAGTTGTGACCAGTAGATTAGGGCAGGTCTTTTGTCTTCTTTTTTAATATCCAAGCAGAAAGACTCAAAACTGCTGGTTCGCGCTCTTTCTTTTAGCGCTTCTTGATCCTTGACTCTCGACTTTTACAACCAAAGCTACTATACAACAGTCAGTTTAATTTCTGCATGCGTGGATGTACTAGATGTAAAAACGTTGGCGATTGGGCTCTTGCAAATCAATTTCTAATAAGATATGTGTAGAGTCTAATATGTGTTGGTTATGTCTAGTGTTAAATGAGTGGATTTGGAGTGAGTATAATTGAGTTGAATACATAAAATTTATTTATCTATTTATTGCTCACTTAATTAATTACTTCTAATTCAAACTTAACCCAATCCAATTATAAAGGGTAAAACCTAATTCACCCAATTACCCAATAATCAAAATTACCAAAATGCCCTTAAAACTTGAAAATGACCAAAGTACTCCTATAATCCTTTAAAATTACTAAAATACCCCATAAACCTTAAAAAAAAAAAAAAAAAAAAAAAAAAATTTGACCAAAACATCCCCTAAACTAAAAAATTACCAAAATACTTTCGAAACCTAAAAAATACCAAAATACCTCCGAAACTAAAAAAATTACCAAGATACTTCCGAAACCTAAAAATTACCAAAATACCCCCCTAAACCTTAAAATGACCAAAATACCCCAAAAACATTATAAAAAAAAAATGACCGAAATACCTCTAAAACCTAAAAATTAACTAAAATACCACTTAAATATGAAAAATGACCAAAATACCCTTAAAACCTAAAAACTAATCAAAATACCACATAAACTAAAAACAAAAACACTCAACAATTATGTTTTTCTATCATAAAAACATAGTTGTGTTTCAAGAGCACCCAATAATTTTTCATGCTCAGTTACCTATGTATGCTGCAAGAGTCCCACTCACATTTGTCTCACTAGACTCACTTGCATTTTGTCTCCGATAGGAGACTTAGACTGCTCCAAAGCTGAAGTTTCCGGTCTTCCACCCATCACTCCTGAATTCTGATCAAATAAACCTCCTAATGGGGAAAAGAAGTAGACAAATAAATTAATAAAACAACTAGGTGATCGTGAACATTTTCCAGGTTCCAAGTATTCAATCTCTCCACTGATTTCCCGTAAAATTTAAAAAACATAGTAGTACATAGAATTGTCATATTACTACCCGGTGCTGTCAAAGTCTATATAATGTAATTCGATCGGTCTTCACTTCAGTTTGTCTCAACGAACTTTATGGCTCCCTCCACCTCCAATATTCTGATACTTCTTTTTCTCCTCTCTGCACTCAGCTTGTCAAGAACATGGGCTCTCAACTCTTCTTCTTCTTCTTCCACAACTTCTCAGGAATTTTCTTACATAAAATCTATCTGCAAAACCACACCATATTCAGATATCTGCCTTAACACATTGGAACTCGCTATCAAAGATATACCAAATGATAGCAGGCCAAACAACACCGCCTACTACATCGTTTTCACCCTCAAAACCGCAATAAACGCGTCTGAAAAGATTTCCATTGTGCTATCTGAGGCCAAAGACCCAAAAAATATCATAGAAAAACAAAGAGGAACCATCCAGGACTGCACGGAACTCAACAAAATCACCTTGTCTTCTTTACAAAGATCAGTGTCCCGAATCAATGATGCAGCCTTAAATGAAGGGCAAGTAGCCGATGCAAGATTTTACCTTAGCGCAGCACTCACCAACAAGATCACATGCTTGGAATCCCTCGATTCAGCTTCAGGTCCTTTGAAGCCAGCCCTGCTGAAATCCATAAATGACACTTACAAGCATGTAAGTAATTCTCTCTCAATTCTGTCTACCCAAAATGGCCAAAATAGTAGCCAAGACGGCCTAAATAATAGGCACCTCATGGACGTGGATGTTCCAACATGGATTTCAAAGAAATTAGATAGTCGGACTCGGATATTGGGGGGAATATATCTCCATAGCATGGTGCTGACTGTGGCTGCTGATAGAACTGGAAACTTCACCACCATCACTGATGCTATCAACTTTGCTCCAAACAACAGCAATGATCAAACACGTATCTACGTGAAACAAGGGGTTTATGAGGAAAATGTGGTAATCCCAAGTTACAAGCGAAACATTTTTATGTATGGAGACGGAACTGATGCCACTATCATTACTGGTACCAGAAGCAAGGTCGATGGCTGGACCACTTTCAGTTCTGCAACTCTTGGTATGTTTAGCTAATTGATTCAATTCCATTGCATGCACGCCTTTTGTTTTACTTTTATATATATCTAATAATTTGTGTCCTTTGAAGGCACAATACATAAATCAGAATATATATATATATATATATATATATAGGTAGTCATGAAATAGTACCCTCTTATTAATTAAGTTTTTATTATTATTAATAATTCAATAGTTTTAAAGAGGAGATATTTAAACCTCCAGCATCTATGTTGGAACAGTAAGAATTGCCAATTAAGCTACAATATATGTACTAAATTTAAGTTTAAGCACTAAATATAATTAAATTTGTGGGGGATATACTTAAGTAATTAACTAATGTTAGTTATATTATAAATTTCACTGCATGAATATTACAAAGTACGGTGTTATCTATAACAAACAACACAAACATTTTTTAAAATATTGTAAATTTTACTACATAACTTATACAAATTGATGTAGATGAATGTTATTAATAGATTTTAAAAACATAATAAATGAATTTCCTTTTTTTGTGATTGATGACACATCAATTTGCAAAGGTTATGTAGCAAAATTTGTGACATCCCTAACAACTCTCTAAAAATAATTCAAACACTTATTTATATGAAGTAGCATCACTCATATTTTACATTAGTTTATGGTAAAATTAGTACTAAGCTTAGAAATTTTCTAAGTTCTTTTTCTTATACTTGTAATTAATTATTTATATTTAATGATCAATTGAGCCTCAGCGGTGTCTGGCAAAGACTTTTGGGCACAAGACATAAAAATCGAGAACAAGGCTAGAGCAGAGAAACAAGAAGCAGTTTCCTTGAGAGTAAATGCGGACTTTGTCGCATTTTACAGGTGCTCCATCATTGGTTACGAGAATACATTGCATGTTCATTCCTTTCGTCAATTCTACCGAGAGTGCGACATACTGGGCACCATAGATTTCATATTTGGGAATGCAGCGGTTGTATTTCAATCGTGTGACATTGTTACAAGAAGGCCAATGGTTGGCCAATTCACAGTTATCACAGCACAAGATGATCACTAACAACAACTGCAGATGCAAAGCATAAGAACAAGTCATGACACGAAGCTTGAATGTTGAACTCACTGCGGCGTTGTTCTTGATACATTGGTGGAATTTAAGGCAGAGATTTAAAATAAGGTTCCTCCTCCAATGGCAAGAGATGTCCGTTCTTTGTTCGCCGATTATTGTACTGGAGTAGCAAGGTAAAGGGCCAATGATTATGATGATGATCCCCCATTGGCCGACTGTTGTTGTTGTTGTTGTTAACAAAGCATCTAGCGAAAAAAGTATGAGTGATAACAGAGCACCATTCCTTTTATACAGATTTGCATCGTGTCGCGAATTTCAGATCCAGCCTATGCAATATTTCTAACACTATATCTATTGGGAGATCATCAGTGGACGTGGCCGTGGCCGTCCTCATCCTCTTTCTTCGCTTGTGGAAATCCGAATTCTCGTAGTATGAGATTACACTACTACTCCGTCTATGATGTTTTTTCACTTTTCTTATCTCCATCGTTAAATCAATCGGAGGATAGGATTACAATTTTTTTTTTTAAGAGATTGTCATCAGTATATACTATATATAGCCAAAGCCACCAACTATTACCCCACCGACTATCAGTATATATATATATATATATTTTTTTTTTTTTTTGGGAGTCCTAGCTTCGTTCTTGTAAGTTGTACTTGTAAGGCAAAATACATAAATCAGAATAGATAGTCATGAAATAGTACCTTCTTATTAACTCAGTTTTATTTTTTATTTTTATAATTCAATGGTTCAGGAAGAAGATTTGAACCTTTGGCATATTTGTATTTGTTGAAACATCAAAAAAATGCAATTAAGTTACAATGCTCGAAATTTTATGTTTGAGCACTAAATATAATTTAATTTGTTGGTATATACTTAAGTAATTAACTGATGTTATGAATACTAAAAATTTTACTCCAAATGAATATTACACATGGAAAATTCTAAACATATAATAAATTTTACTGTGTAAATTATACAGATTGATATAGTAACAAATATTATTAGTAGATAAAAAAAATCATAATAAATAAGTGCCCTGAATTGCTTTTTTTGTGATTGTTGATATCAATTTGTAAAGGCTATGTAACAAAAATATAAGTTATGTAATAAAATTTGTGGCATCCACATCTCTAAAAAAAAAAAAAGCAACTCAAACATTTATTTATATGTTATTGAAGTGGTACCACTCATATTTCATGCCACATTAATTTATTAGCTTTAGTGATAAAATTAGTACTAAGTTAAGAATTTTTTTTTTTAATACCTTGTAACTAATTAGTAATATTTAATAAATTGAACTTCAGCGGTGCTTGGCGAAGGTTTTTTGGCACAAGGCATTCATATCGAGAACAAGGCTGGAGTAGAGAAACAACAAGCAGTTGCCTTGAGAGTAAATGCGGATTTTGTTGCTTTGTACAAGTGCTCTATCATTGGTTACAAGAATACATTATACGTCCATTCATTTCGCCAATTCTACTGAGAGTGTGACATATGGGGCACTATAGATTTCATATTTGGGAATGCAACAATTGTATTTCAAGCTTGTACCATTATTTCCAAAATGCCAATGTCTAATCAATACACGGTTGTTACAGCACAATCTCGTGATAGCCCAGATGAGCACACTGGAATCTCCTTCCAAAATTGTTCAATTGTTGCTGCTACAAATGATTTGGACTATAATTCTACCAATGTGAAAAGCTACTTAGGAAGGCCACAAAGGATGTACTCTCGAACAGTCTACCTAGAATCCTACATTGGCGACTTTATTGACCCAGCTGGGTGGAGGCAATGGTCTGATGATGATGATGATGATCAAGGATTAGACACTTTGTACTATGGGGAGTATAATAATTATGGACCTGGCTCATCAACGAATGATAGAGTTACTTGGCCAAGGTATCACATAATGAATTCTTATGATGCAATTAATTTCACGGTTTTAGAGTTCATTACTGGTGTTGAATGGTTGGCTTCCAGTATAATTCCATGTGATTTTTAGGTTAATTTTTTTTTTCCCTCTTTCACATGGATCAAATGGCCCAAATAATTTCACTTTTTCAAAGATAGCTAATTAGATATTGTAATAGGTCTCATATAATGGTACTTTATTTGTTATAACTCTTGTAACTCAGGTATTCTCTTGTGATCAAGTCCCCCTTCTCCTTTTATTGTAAGCAAATGGATTCTTCCAATGTGGCTAATATTTGCTTACAATATACATTTTATATTTTATTGTTTATGTAAAGTAATAATTATCCGATGAAAATAATCATGTCCTGCAAGGATTGTATTATATATTACTTCTTAATGATTTGAAGTTTGAACTCCTACTCTCTGATGCATTGTAGCGGAGCTTAAAGTTTGGAATTTGATGTGATTCCCAACTTGTTTTCAAGATGGTATGTAGTGGGTGGGAACATATATACAAGAAACAAACCAAATATATGGCTTGTGGAGGGTTTATCTCTATTACTTTTATCTCAAAAAACGTTTAGCAATTTTCGTCGTTATTATGTGCTCAATTAATTGCTTACCCTTGATATTTTTACGTATGATATAATTCCAAATGCAAAAATCAGTGTAGGAGACAATTATGAGTTATGACTAGCAAATTAGGGCAGGTCTTTTTGTCTTCTTATAAAATATCCAAGGGGAAGATGCACCTGCTGCTTCGCGCTCTCCTTTTAATGCGTATTTGACTCTTGACTTTTACATTATGTTTGGATGTAGATATAAGGAAAGGGAAGAGAAAGGAAAAGAACAAGGGAAGGGGAATGAGAAAGGAAAGAGAAAAGAAAATATTTCACTTGATGTGTTTGAATATAGGAAACAAAGAAAAGAAGAAAATGTGAGCATTCTTTCTTTTGTTTGGTTTGCAAAATAAAGAGAAAAGAAAAATACATACTTTTACTTTTATGCCCACATTAATGATGGAGAAATTAATATATTAAAACACTCATAATTTTTTGAAAGTATTAAGAATATATTAGTCATTTTATAGTATAAAGTGGTGGGTCTTATAAAATTAGTAATCTCCCTCCCTTCTATTTCCGCCCAAATTAGGTTGATACCAAAACAGTGGGCCCCACAGAAAAAGAATCATTTCACCTTATTTATTTTTCTTCTCTCTTGTACAACCAAACAGCGGAATGGAAATTTCTTCCATCATTTTCCCTTCTTTTCTCTTCATTTTCACTCACCGTTTCCAAACACACTGTTACTGCTTTACAATCAAAGCCAGTTAACAGTGCCTGCATGCGTGGATGTACTAGATTCACAGCAAACTATGTTACTTTTTTTTTTTTTTTTTTTTGGTTAACAAACTATGTTACTCTTACACACACATTGATATCTTTTATAAATTAAATAGGTAAAATCTATTACACATTTGTGCGGTTGCACATAAGTTTGAAACCGTGAGTCTAATTTACAATTTCAATTCTGAAATCGTGAGTTACACAGTGCCCAAAAATTAATATCCATTCACCATTGAAAACATTGGTGATTGTCTCATGCATAAATTCAGTTTTTGATTAAAATACGTGCGGAGTCTAAACCGTGTTGGTTATTTCAGAACAATTTTAAATATTTTAGAATATATTATTAGTGGTCATTTCATTAGAAGCCTTAAGCAAACTATGGTGCTTTCACACATATTTGTGTAGTAACTCATGGGCGTAACCTTTTTAGAAGAGAAGATACATGGAAGTAACCTTAATTTGGGAATTTGTATGAAACATATAAATTTAAGATTAATGATAATCATGCACTTCCTTTTCAAGGATAAATTATTTTTGGAATAGATTATATGTCATTCTCACATATATTACACTTCATTTTTATGTCATCTTAAGATAGATTACATGTCATTCTAGGATAGACTTTACTATTGTATCATTGTACATGTACACATGTACATGCATATCATTCTTCTTTTCTTTTTTTTAAACCAAACGCCAAATATTTTAATTATTCTTTAAATGGTGATTTATTATGAAAATAGGTATTATCATTTTAAAATAAGCGTTGTGGGTTACCTAACACCTACTCCACACATAACCGAATTTCTGAATCTTGATTTATGGTTTGAGACATTATTTTATTTTCTAGTTTAGCTTAAGAGCCTTTGGGTTTTCTTAGTTAAATCTAAAAAATAAATTTGATTAGACTTAAGTGACCAATCACACATTAGAATCTCAATGATTAGAGACGACTCCTTAAAAATAAATATATGAATAAATATTCATTCACATACACCCCATAGTGTTGTACACGCGTCACACACATGTTAGCTTCTATAGCCAACACACAACGTCAAAGCAAATTTCCGAGCCCAAAATATGAACGCAATGTCGTTCAGGACATAGTAAGAATCAAGTTCAACAAAATCATTTAAATTTGTTTAAATGATGTACTATGGAGGGAGGGATTCCTTCTATTCCACCTAAAAAAACCTAACTAGTCATGTGCCTCCAAAAAATAAAATAAAAATATAAAAGGATCTGAATCCAACTAATTAACTTAATAATGAGATTCACTGTAAATATGAAAAGAATATAAACTATATTATTGTGTTTTAGGAGGACCCAATAATTTTTGGTGCTAAGTTACCCATGTATATATGCTGCAAGAGTACCCAGTCAGCCACCCATCACTCCTGAATTCTGATCAAATAAACATCCAAATGGGGTAAAGAAGCAGACAAATAAATTAGTTAAACAACAAAGTGATCGTTAACATTTCAGTGCAACAGTAAGTCAGTAACTGAAACTTTCGGTTTTATGGAGGCTTTTCTTCGTCTCTAGATCTGAGATATCAATCGACTTAAGTTCTTTGCTTTATACTGAAGTTGAGGGAACAATTGTAAACCTGATAGGAAAAGATGATTGCCCAAGGGCCTGGGCAACTTGTTGCAATTGTGTGGCTTGAGTTGAGGATATATCCCAACATATCCACTGTAGCTTGTTCCGCCATATACTAACCAAGGCTGGGATAGAGAATCACATTTCCTTGAGACTACAAGTCTAAGGGAATTTGTACTTGTAGTGGCTAAAGAGGGGTGAGGATACAACCCTCGAACTCCCTTCGTCATTAATCATGGATGTTGGTACAACAGTTGAAGAGGTGAAAGGATTGCCATAAAATCTCTGAATAATCATGGGCCCTTTTAATACATGAGTAATTTCTTTTGTTTTTATTTTTGTTTTTTTTATTGAAATGCATGAGTAATTTTTTTTTTTTTTTTTTTTTACGAATTTCTACATAAAGTTGTGCATTTTTTTTTTTTTTTTTTTTGATGGGATAAAAGTTGTGCATTGTGACACCATGAATAGGAATGAAAACTATGGCCATTATAAATTGAAGACCTTTTATTGAGTAATTTAAGGTTGCAATAAAGACATCCTCTCATGAAATGTGACATATGTAACTATTAAACTTATATAACCTAGAGTAATTTTCGTAATAATTGGCCTGGCATTGAAACATAAATTATAAATTTGGTCCTTAACCTTTGCATTGAATGTTAATTTAGTCTCTAACATTTCAAATGTATCACTTTAGTCTCTAATCTTTTGGTATTTATATATTATTGAAGGGACACTAATCACATTTATTTACATTTCATTTTATTCTTTACCTATTAGCTAGTAATATATAATAAATGAAACTTCCACTGTGTTTGGTGATGGCGTTCTAGCACAAGACATATGGCAAAAATAATTTCACTTCCTCAATGCCAAAAATAAATTTTCTTTATTCTTTTTCAAGTTTTTAATTTGTTTGATTTGTTCACTTTAACAATATGAAGTGGGTTTTATGGAATGATACCATGACATAATTCAGACAATTTATCATAAAATAAATGTCAAGATTAAAAAAAAAAAAAAAAAAAAAAAAAACTCTATCACATCTCAAACGCCATATTTTAACACTAGTTAAATACTACTCCCTTTATCCCAAATTGTTAGAAAATCTAATTTTCTAAGGGAGCATCATTTAATTTGTTGTCTTTTAGTTAAAAGGTACAAGTTTTCAAACTAACCTTCATTAATGTAAACTATAGACAAAGAATGGCCAGTTTTGATTTTTTTTTTTTTTTTTTTTTTTAAAATAAAGTAAGGGATATGATAGGAATTTTATTTATTTACTTTCCAAAAATGACTGCATTTTGGGACATCCAAATATGGAAAAGATAAACAACAATTTGTGACGAGAAAAGTATAATTTATTTATTTTTTAAAATGATTTGGAAACCACCGCGCTCCCTTTGTGCGGTGGTCACTCCACAAGCATAAATGCTTGTGAAGTGTAGGGGGCAAGAGGTAGGGTTCAAGTTTTCAGGAGGAAACTCCACACACATATACACTTAGATTAGTTTAGAGTAGAAATTCTATCTTGTATTAAAATATATATATATATATATATATATGATTTGGAGGGAGGGTATCCTACTATTCCACTTCAAAACTATCTATTGGTCAAGCAACTTGTCTGTCTTGCCTTAGAGCTTGGGTTTGAGTTGTATGAGACACATTAGTACTGGGATTGACGATGGCCATTTAGCGCTAGAATTTAACTCATCATAGTGGAAAGTGACTTACTCCTAAGAATAAGATTCCACCCTTTTAATTCTTAAAAAAATAAAAAATAAAAAACCAAACTTATCTAGTCACATGCATTTTCTTTATTAAAAAAAATCTAAAATGGGAAAAAAATACTTCTTAGTAATTATTTATTAGGTATTGTAGAGCAATGTGACACAATGCTCACTTTTCTCATATTGATGGTACATCTAAGAAATTCAATTTATGGTAAAATTCAAGTAATTTAATTTATGCATGGTAAGATCTACCATAAATATAGGAAGAGTAAGTATTATATTAACACATTCCGAAGCGCCCAATAATTTTCCATGCTCAGCTACCCATGTATGCAGCAAGAGTCCCATTTACATTTGTCTCCAATAGAAGACTTGACTGTTCCAAAGCGGGAGTTTCCAGTCTTCCACCCATCACTCCTGAATTCTAATCAAACGAACCTCCAGATGGGGTAAAGAAATAGACAAATAAATTAAATAAACAACAAATTAAGTAAGCGTTACACATTTTTGTGCGTCACTGACTGTGACCCTCTACTCAATCTCCATGTAGGTACTCAAATCTCTCCACTGATTTCCCGCGAAAAAAAAGAAGTATGTAGCATTACCCTATTATTACGCGTCAAAAGTCTCTGTAATCAAATTCTAACAAAAAAGCTTTGACTTAACGTTCTCAGTGGCATTGTTTATCTCAGCAATTAGGCCCTCTTAATCTCTGTGGGTCTTCATTTCATTTTTATCTCATCAAACTTTGATGGCTTCCTCTACCAACAATATTCTGAAGCTTCTTTTGCTTCTCCCTGCACTCAGCTTATCAAGAACATGGGCTCTCGACTCTTCTCAGTCTTCTTCTTCTTGTTATTCTTCTTCTTCTTCTTCTTCCTCTTCTTCTACTTATTATTCTTCTACTTCTTCTTCTTCTTCTTGTTCCTCTTCCACAACTTCTCCGGACTATTCCAAATATTTTGCCTACATAGAATCTATCTGCAAAACCATACCATACCCAGAAGTCTGCCTCGAAACATTGGAACTCTCCATCGACGAAATATCAACGGCTACCAGTCCAAACAACACCGCCTACTACCTCCATTACACCCTCAAAACCGCAATAAATGAGTCTAGAAAGCTTTCCACTCTGTTATCCAAGGCCGGAATCTCAAATAATATCATCGAAAAACAAACAGGAACCATCCGGGACTGTACGGAACTCCACCAAATCACATTGTCTTCTTTACAAAGATCAGTGTCCCAAACCAATGATGTACCCATTAATAAACGCAAACTAGCCGATGCAAGAACTTACCTTAGCGCAGCACTCACCAACAAGATCACATGCTTGGAATCCCTCGATTCAGCTTCAGGTCCTTTGAAGCCAGCCCTGCTGAAATCCATACATGACACTTACAAGCATGTAAGTAATTCTCTTTCAATTCTGTCTAGCCAAAACGGCCAAAATAATAGCCAAGACGGCCTAAATAATAGGCACCTCATGGACGTGGATGTTCCAACATGGATTTCAAAGAAATTAGAGAGTCGGACTCGGATATTGGAGAGTGAATATGATCCGAGCAAGGTACTGCTGACTGTGGCTGCTGATGGAACTGGAAACTTCACCACCATCAGTGATGCTATCAACTTTGCTCCAAACAATAGTAATGTTAATACAGAGATCTATGTGAAACAAGGAGTTTATGAGGAAAATGTGGTAATCCCAAGTTACAAGCCAAACATTTTTCTGCGTGGAGACGGAACTGATGCCACTATCATTACTGGTAATAGAAGCGTGGTAGATGGCTGGACCACTTTCAACTCTGCAACTCTTGGTATGTTTAGCTAATTTCTTCAATTGCATTGCAAGCATGCCTTTTGTTTTACTTATATATATATATATATATATATATATAAAATTATTTGTGTCCTTCCCTAACTAATTAACCTTTTATTTTTATTCGTGTAAGTTGTACTTGTAAGGCACAATACATATTCATGAAATAGTGCCTTTTTGTTAATTAAGATTTTGTTTTTTTAATAAAATAATTCCGGATGAGAGACATGAACCTTAGGCATGTTTGTTGGAATACCAAAAAATGTCAATTAAGTTACAATACTCTAAATTTCAAGTTTGAGCACTAAATAAACTTTAATTTGTTGGGATATAATTAAGTATTTAATTGATATTAAGGATATTAGAAATTTTACTGCATGAATATTACAAGACGTCACATATAGCCAAAAAAAAAAAAATGTGAAAAAATTATAAATTTTACTACATAATTGATATAGTAACAAATTTTATTATTGAATTTTAAAAACATCATAAATGAATGCCTTGAATTGCTTCTTTTTTCTTTTTCTTTTTCTTTTTTTTCTTTTTTTGAAAGAGTTTCAACTTATGATGTTCACTTCTAATGATAGCTCTTTATCATTAGACCAAGACACCAATCAGTTTTTGGTATAAACAATAATTGAACTTCAAATCTCTTATTCATCTATTAGAGACTTTATCAATTAACCTAACTAGAACCCACTAAATTGCTTTTTATTTTTTGCGATTGGTGACATCAATTTATAAAAATTATATAGCAGAATTTGTGGCACCCCTAGCATATCTAAAAAAACAATTCAAACACTTCTTTATTTGTTGTTAAAGTAACACCGTTCATATATCAAGTCACATTAGTTTATAGGTTTTTGTGATAAAATTAGAACTAAGTTAAGAATTTTCTAAGTTTCCTTTTTCTTTTATTTGTAACTAATTAGTAATATATAATAAATTGAACTGCAGCGGTGTCTGGAGAAGGCTTTTTGGCTCAAGACATATGTATCAAGAACAAAGCTGGAAGAGAGAAACATCAAGCTGTTGCTTTGAGAGTAAATGCAGACTTCGTCGCATTGTACAAATGCTCCATCATTGGTTACGAGGATACATTATATGTCCATTCCTTTCGACAATTCTACCGAGAATGTGACATAAGGGGCACGATAGATTTCATATTTGGGAATGCAGTGGTTGTATTTCAATCGTGTGACATTTTTTCAAGAATGCCAATGTCTGGCCAATTCACGGTCATCACAGCACAGTCTCGTAACAGCCCAGATGAGACAACTGGAATCTCTTTCCAGAATTGTAATATTTTAGCTGAAAATGATTTGCGCTCTACCGTAAAAAGCTACCTAGGAAGGCCATGGAGGATGTACTCTCGAACAGTCTACCTAGTATCCTACATTGACAACTTTATTGACCCAGCTGGATGGACAGAGTGGTCCAATGATAATAATCAAGGATTAGACACTCTGTATTATGGGGAGTATGCTAATACAGGACCTGGCTCATCAATAGATGACAGAGTGACTTGGTCAGGGCATCACATAATGGATTTTTTTGATATATTTAATTTCACCGTGTCCCAGTTCATTTCTGGTGTTGACTGGTTGGAAAATAGTCCCATTCCTTGCGAATTTGGGGTAAATTAAATGGATTTGTCTTCCTTTTTTATGGCAAAATAACCTCAAATGTAGCTAATTAGACCTAGTAATAAATCTCATATAATGGTATTTTATTTGTCAAGAGTCTTTTAACTTAGTAGCATCTTCTATTCAAATCCCCTCCCTATTTTGTTGTTGTTGTTGTTGTTTTTTTTTTTTTTTTTTTTTTTAAAGAAGGTAATTGATGCAAGGATTGCATTATATACCGCTTCCTAATGATTTGAAGTTCGAAGTTTGAACTCCTATTCTCTGATGCTATATATGTTATGAAGTCTATACATTAGGAATTTAATGTGATTCCCAACTTATTTTCATCACTTGTTACTTTCATGATGGTATGTAGTGGCTCGGGGAATATACACATTGATACAAGAAACCAACCATATGGTTTGTCGAGGTCTTATCTATACTTTTATCAGAGAAAACGTTTAAAACTTTTTGTCTATAGACTATAGTATCTGCCCAATTAATTACTTACCCTTGATATTATTACGTATGATACAATTCCAAATGCAGAAATCAGTGTAGGATACAGTTGTGACCAACAGATTAGGGTAGTTTTTTTTTTTTTCTTCTTTTTGGATATCCAAGCGGAAGACTCAAAACTGCTGGTTCACGCTCTCTCTTTTAACGCTTCTTGACTCTTTGACTTTTACAACCAAAGCTATACAACAGTCAGTTTCGGCATGCGTGGATGTACTAGATGTAAAAGAATCAGTGATTGGGCTCTTGCAAGTATCAGTTTGGATAGTAATTAATTCGGCATCTGCGTTTTCTCCTTTTTATTTTTATTTTCTTTTGCCCGCATTTGTTGACTTTGAGAGACAATATTTACTATTCATGAACAGTGTATGCACTGTTCACGCATTGTGTATATACTGTTCACGCATTAAAAAATATTAAAAATGGGTCCTACGGTACTATTCATACATTTAATAATTATTTTGCTACAGTGTTTTCAGCAACAATCAGTTTTCAGCAACAATAAGTTGTATCCAAATGGACTCTAAATCAATTTCTAATAAGATATGTGCAGAGTCTAACATGTGTTGGCCGGTTATGTCTAGTGTTAAATGAGTGGGTTTAGAGTAGGAATAATTGGGTTAAGTACATAAAATTTATTTACCTATTTATTATTTATTTAACTAATTACTTATAATCCAAACCCAACCCAATTATTAAGGGTAAAACTTAATCCACTTAATTACCTAATAATCAAAATTACCGAAATGCCCCTAAAACTTGAAAATGACTAAAATACACCTAAAATTCTTTAAAATTACCAAAATACCCACAAACCTTTAAAAAAAAACAAATATGCTAAAAAAATAAAAATTACCAAAATACTATCGAAACCTAAAAATTGACCAAAATATCCCCTAAACTTAAAAATTGATCGAAATACCCAAAAACTAGAAAATGACCAAAATACCCCCAAAACTTAAAAAATGACAGAAATACCCCAAAACTAAAAAATGATCAAAATACTCTTAAAACCTAAAAATTACCAAAATATCCCCTAAACCTAAAAATGACCAAAATATCCTAGAAACCTAAAAAAAATTGACCGAAATACCCTTGAAACCTACAAATTAACCAAAACATCACTTAAATCTCAAAATGACCAAAATACCCCCTAAAACCTAAAAATTAACCAAAATACCACATAAACTGAAAACAAAAACATTCATTTTCTACCTTAAAAACATAGTTATGTTTCAAGAGCACCCAATAATTTTTCATGCTCAGTTACCTATGTATGCTGCAAGAGTCCCACTCACATTTGTCTCACTTGCATTTTGTTTCCGATAGGAGACTTGACTGCTCCAAAGCTGGAGTTTCCGGTCTTCCACCCATCACTCCTGAATTCTGATCAAATAAACCTCCAAATGGGGAAAAGAAGTAGACAAATAAATTAATAAAACAACAAAGTGATCGTTAACATTTTCCAGGTTCCTAGTATTCAATCTCTCCACTGATTTCCCGTAAAATTTAAAAAACATAGGAGTACATAGCATTGTCATATGACTACCCGGTGCTGTCAAAGTCTATATAATGTAATTCGATCGGTCTTCACTTCAGTTTGTCTCAACAAACTTTATGGCTCCCTCCACCTCCAATATTCTGATACTTCTTTTTCTCCTCTCTGCACTCAGCTTGTCAAGAACATGGGCTCTCAACTCTTCTTCTTCTTCTTCTTCCACAACTTCTCAGGAATTTTCTTACATAAAATCTATCTGCAAAACCACACCATATTCAGATATCTGCCTTGACACATTGGAACTCGCTATAGATATACCAAATGATAGCAGTCCAAACAACACCGCCTACTACATCGTTTTCACCCTCAAAACCGCAATAAACGCGTCTGAAAGGATTTCCATTGTGCTATCTGAGGCCAAAGACCCAAAAAATATCATAGAAAAACAAAGAGGAACCATCCAGGACTGCACGGAACTCAACCAAATCACCTTGTCTTCTTTACAAAGATCAGTGTCCCGAATCAATGATGCAGCCTTAAATGAAGGGCAAGTAGCCGATGCAAGATTTTACCTTAGCGCAGCACTCACCAACAAGATCACATGCTTGGAATCCCTCGATTCAGCTTCAGGTCCTTTGAAGCCAGGCCTGCTGAAATCCATAAATGACACTTATATTCATGTAAGTAATTCTCTTTCAATTCTGTCTAGCCAAAACAGCCAAAATAGTAGCCAAGACGGCCTAAATAATAGGCACCTCATGGACGTGGATGTTCCAACATGGATTTCAAAGAAATTAGATAGTCGGACTCGGATATTGGGGGGAATATATCTCCATAGCATGCTGCTGACTGTGGCTGCTGATGGATCTGGAAACTTCACCACCATCACTGATGCTATCAACTTTGCTCCAAACAATAGCAATGATCAAACACGTATCTACGTGAAACAAGGAGTTTATGAGGAAAATGTGGTAATCCCAAGTTACAAGCGAAACATTTTTATGTATGGAGACGGAACTGATGCCACTATCATTACTGGCACCAGAAGCAAGGTCGATGGCTGGACCACTTTCAGTTCTGCAACTCTTGGTATGTTTAGCTAATTGATTCAATTCCATTGCATGCACGCCTTTTGTTTTACTTTTATATATATCTAATAATTTGTGTCCTTTGAAGGCACAATACATAAATCAGAATATATATATATAGGTAGTCATGAAATAGTACCCTCTTATTAATTAAGTTTTTTATTATTAATAATTCAATAATTTTAAAGAGGAGATATTTGAACCTCCAGCATCTATGTTGGAACAGTAAGAATTGCCAATTAAGCTACAATATATGTACTAAATTTAAGTTTAAGCACTAAATATAATTAAATTTGTGGGGGATATACTTAAGTAATTAACTAATGTTAGTTATATTATAAATTTCACTGCATGAATATTACAAAGTACGGTGTTACCTATAACAAACAATACAAACATTTTTAAAAATATTGTAAATTTTACTACATAACTTATACAAATTAATGTAGTAATGAATGTTATTAATAGATTTTAAAAACATAATAAATGAATTCCCTTTTTTGTGATTGATGACACATCAATTTGCAAAGGTTATGTAGCAAAATTTGTGACATCCCTAACAACTCTCTAAAAATAATTCAAACACTTATTTATATGAAGTAGCATCATTCATATTTTACATTAGTTTATAAGCTTTAGTTTATGATAAATTTAGTAATAAGCTTAGAAATTTTCTAAGTTCTTTTTCTTATACTTGTAATTAATTATTAATATTTAATGATCAATTGAACTTCAGTGGTGTCTGGCAAAGACTTTTGGGCACAAGACATAAAAATCAAGAACAAGGCTGGAGCAGAGAAACAAGAAGCAGTTTCTTTGAGAGTAAATGCGGACTTTGTCGCATTTTACAGGTGCTCCATCATTGGTTACAAGAATACATTGCATGTCCATTCCTTTCGTCAATTCTACCGAGAGTGCGACATATTGGGCACCATAGATTTCATATTTGGGAATGCAGCGGTTGTATTTCAATCATGTAACATTGTTACAAGAATGCCAATGGCTGGCCAATTCACAGTTATCACAGCACAATCTCGTGATAGCTCAGATGAGAACACTGGAATCTCTATTCAAAATTGTTCAGTTGTTGCTGCAAATGATTTTTACTCTAATTCTGTTAGTGTGAAAAGCTACCTAGGAAGGCCAGGGGGGGCATACTCTCAGACAGTCTACCTAAAATCATACATTGGCGACTTTATTAACCCAGCTGGATGGATGCAATTGTCCATTGATGGTGATGATGATGATCAAAGATTAGACACTTTGTATTTCGGGGAGTATGATAATTATGGACCTGGCTCGTCAATAGATTATAGAGTTACTTGGCCTGGGTATCATGTAATGGATGTTATTGATGCACTTAATTTCACAGTTGTAGAGTTCATTACCGGTGCTGATTGGTTGGGCTTCACTCCATTTCCTTGCGATTACGCAGCTATAACTTGATCTAGTTAGTATAAAAAGGTTTAATAAAAATGATTTGTCTTTTTTTCTCTATTTTGTGTGGATCGAATGGTCAAAACAATTTCACTTCTTCACAAGAATCTAATTAGATCTTGTAATAGGCACCATATAACGGTACTTTATCTATTCCCATTTTATTGCATAAAAAAATGGTATTTTTTTATTTTATCTTTTACTGGAAATAACCATTTGATGTAAGCATTGCATTATATATTGCTTCCGTACGATTTGAAGTTTTAAACTCCTACTGTCTGATGCATTGTAACGGAGCCTAACATCAAGAACTTGATGTGATTCCCATTTCCCAACTTCTTTTCATCACTTGTTCTTTCCATGATGGGACGTAGCGAGTGGCTTGGAAATTAGTGTAGGAAACAGTTGTCTTTTTGTCTTGTTTAAAAATATTCAAGTGGATGACTCAAAACTGCTTTGTCCCTTTTCTCGACTCTTGACTTTTACAACCGAAGGCAGTCATGAGTCAACAGTGCCTGCATGCGTGGACGCACTAGATTTACCGCCTCACGCCAATCTCGTGATATCAAAAGAATAATACTACCGTTACAAAAATTATCCTAATATTTTCTATAGTTATCTTATATAATAAATTATAACTAATTTTTTTATTAATTTTATATTAGCCTATTATTTTTTCCTTCTACTCAAAATTGTCACAAAGTCAGGTGATGGCACTAGGTATTTTGGGCATAAAAAACAATCACATAGCATTTTTTAAAATTTAATATCCATTCACCATTTTTTTTCTTTTTATGAAAATGTCTATTTACCATTGAAAACATTGGTAGTTGGTCTCTTGCATAAAATAATAATAATAATAATAATTCATAAGAATCTTAATATATGTGTGGAGTCTAATATGTGTTGGTTATGTCAGAGCAATTTTCAATATTTCCAAATACACTGTTAAATCCTCTTATATAAATAGTTATCTTGGGGTACAAGTTTCAGTTGAGAAGCCGTAGGCTATATATGTTACACGAAGATGAGTTTTGAAGCCCAAAAGGTTTGGAACATCTGGATTGATAGAAACTTTCAAGAGAAATGATTATCCAAATGTCCAAATGAACATGCATTTTATTGTATAGAACATGAAAATGAAGATATTTTGTTTGCTTGTATGTATATGGATGGTTTAATTTTGACAGGCAATAATCTAAGTTTGTCTGAAAAATTTGAGTAAGTAATGACTCATGAGTTAAAAATGGCAAATATTGGGCTCATGGCCAAGAATATTGGCATTGAGGTGAAGCAAATGGAGGATGGGATATTCAGGGGCTATTTGGTTTTTTTTTTTTTTCATCACTCATCCCTCTTCACTCAATTTTCGTCACTTATCACTCATCACTTAAAATACCTCAATTTCCTACACCCACCCGTTTGGCACATATCACTCAGTTATGGTTTCAACCAAAAAAATCTAAAAAAAGGGACCCACACATTGACCCATGTCATAAGACTTTCCTCTTTCTTTGTATTTGTTGCTTGCATTTTTTTTTTTTCCCTTGGTGCTTGTGGTTACCTCTGTTGGTGTTTGGCTGAAGAGAAAGCACACAAAAAAAAGATTAAGGTTTAAGCTAAAACAAAATCAATAAATGAGAAAATAAAAGCAAAAGAGAGGAAGCTCATGGTTATGATTGGTTTTCTAATCCTGCTTCTTTTCTTTTCCATCTTTGGTGCTATTTTCTGTTGATTTTCTGGGGTTTTCGGTGAACGATGGCACTGGAGCTTTCAACAAAAACCCACTTGTACTTATAGCTTAATAATTGATAATTTGGTCATTTTTGTGTGGATTTGGATTAGTATGGAGCCTTTGAAATTGGCTGGTTTTTTTTGTGTGGATGAACATGTTTGTGGGTTTGTGTTTATGTGTTAGAGAAAATATCGTGAGAAGTGAAGAAAGAAAAAATAAAAATAAAAATGAAAATAAAAAGAAAAAGAAGAGAACCCAGAAACCTAGTGAAAATGAATGGGAAAAAAAGAAAAAAAAATGCAACCAAACCCAGAAACCCATTGTGAAAAGGAAAAAAAATAAAAATAAAAATAAAAAGATGAAGAAGACCAAACCAGACCCAGCGTGAAAGGGAAAAGAAAAAAAAGAAGGAGAAGAAGACCAGCGTGAAAGCAAAACTCACCGAACCCAGTGAAAAAAAAAAGTCAAAAGTTGCGGCTGTTGCTCTGACCGTAGGTCCCTCCGTGTGTGTTTAATTACGAAAATGTCATTGGAAACTGATTTTTGAAAACTAAAAACACTTAAAATGTGTTTTCAGTTTCCATAACTCATCACTCAAAAATCAGATAATTGAGTGATGGAAACAAAAACCAAACAGACTTCTCAGCCGTCGGACCCACATATTTTGAGTTATAGGTGATGGAAATAGAGTTATGGGTGATGGAAACACAAAAACCAAACATCCTCTCATACTCACTAAAACTAAGTACCACATTGTATCAATACACTAGCTAACCTGAAGCATTCCTCCTCACTCTTACTTTGCTAGGAATGGTGACTTTGACATATAATCTTCCCCAATAATTAAAGAGTCTCTCATGTATCAAGAAAGGGTCCATTGAAAATGGTGTCCTGAAATTGTGAACTCCACTGACTAAAGCATCTTGATTGAGCCCAAATTGTTTCCTGCACCGGTAGTGTTTGTTTTTAGACCCCTTAAAACACAATTGGATTAACCTAGTTAACAAACCAAGTTATTACTTAGTCCAAATTCCAAATCTAGGCTATCACAATCATATCATGCATAGCAACGAAAAAATAAATAACACAATGATATGATGACCTAGGAAAACCAAACTGGTAAAAAATCTGGGGAGGATTTAACCTAACTATCCTCAAGGTAAACCTGAATCCACTATGAAAAAATCGAAGTTTGTACAACAGAACTTAAACCACTAACATTCTATTGCTGCCCACCAATAGAAAACTTACTGATATGACCACGTGCAAGCTCCGAGACCACAAACTCCTTCTTTCTTGGATTCTCTAGCAAGTACAAGCACACCCGCTTGTGTATCTTTAAGCTCTTATGGCAGCAACTGAATGATCATCAAGCTCTTGAAGAAATCTCCTTCTTGATAATCCTAAGCTTGTGTGAAGGCAAGTACCTCTCAGATCTCACAAGAGATTCACACAAACAGCAATATGAGCAACCTCTAAAAAGTAGCTAGGGTTTGCTTTATATACCTAGGGCAAAATATAAAACCCTAAACGTTTTAATGAGCTAGGGCTAAGTTGAAATTCTGCAGAAAAAAACATTCTGCCCGATATTCGATCAATCGAGTCTAAACTTCGATCGATCGAGCCAGGCCGAAAGTCACTAATACTTCTGTAGCCACTCAATTCCAACTTTACATACAACGCACACACTTTGAGTAAGTCTAAGCAAGACTAATAACTATTTTGATCATGGTTTGCCAACATTACACATTAGAGTTCTAAATACATTAGTTCCTAAGTCTTTAGAACCTAACAAACTCCCCCTTTGGCAATCCGTGACAAAACACAACTAAATGTTCAAAGTTTACAAAGGAAAGCCCTTTACAAAAAAAATGTCCATTATAACAAATCCAATCCTAACTACTATCCATCAGTTGCAAGTGTAGACAGCAGCTCAATTGAATCAACCTGTATATTTCCTGAAACACTAAACAAAACACATAAACGCATGTATGAAAAATACAAGTAAACAAAATAAATTCTTGATTTCACACAACACAAAATAAAGACATATATAAATGAATAACTCATAAATATAAATCAATAAACAGTAAAACAAGAAACATGTAACACAATAAATGTACCTCCCCCTAACATGAATAGCCCAACAAAAATGCATCAAAAGCCAAAAAGGTAAATACAATGTGAAGCACCTAGATACAATCCAATCAACTCCACAAGCTCCAACAAAAACTCTCCCCCTGAGAACAAAAAAACCTTCTACAAATGTCCTTGTTGGGACATTTAGACCCCGGTTGATAGAATTAACAAATTTTAAATCCAAGTTGTTAATTAGATTTATTATGAATAAACTTGTTAAAACAAACAAACATCAATATCATGTCAATAATAAATGCAACGGAAAAGTAAATAAAACAAGATATGATGCCCAGAAAAACCAATTAAACAAACTAGTTTCACAGTAAAAAACCTGGAGGGAAACCTTCCTGAAAAGCAATCCACTATAGTAAAGAGAAGTTCCAGATCTAGTACAAAACCTTTGTCCCTAGACTCTACAATCTCCGTAGATGAACTCACAGCAGAAACCTTCTACCGCTTCAGAACCTTTGAACTCTTCAATATATAAACGCCACCCTTTGATGATGCATGAATCCCAGTACGTGACTAACCAATTGCGCGAATCTCAGTACGCGACTTAATTACCAACTAGAAGAAGATGTTGGCTATAAAGTTCTTCACTTCATCAACAATGAAGTAAGAAGCACTTGGTTACAAAACGCTAAGGCGCAAAAGACGCAGTAGCTTCTTTCAGAGAGAATAAGGCATCAGTCACCTTTTGTATATGTTCTCCTTGTATTCTCTTATGTGACTGCCTCTAAAATAAGCCTTATATAGGTCTAGGGTTGTGAGAAAAGAAACCCTACACAAATACATAAGCCTGGTCCAAAAATCAGATCTGAAAATTCTGATTTTCGTAACCTCGATAGATACCTTGATAGATAGTATCTGTCGAGCCTCATTAAACCTCGATAGATAGCTAGGTGTCGAGGAGGTGTCGAGAAGCTGTCGAGGGGACATGAGCTTTCTCAATCGATCCACCAGCTGTCGAGAAGGTGTCGAAATTGCGATAACAATCAACTGAAGAGCTCGATAGATAGCCTAGCTGTCGGGAGGTGTTGAGTAGCTGTTGAGCTATCTGTCCGCAGGTGTCGAGCTATTTGTCCAGCTTTATTGAACAGTTTTTCTTCACTTATTTCTTGGTCCAATCTTCATGGCTTTAATACTAGACTTGAACAACATGTTTCTTGAAGTATTAAGCACATCCTAAATCTACCCAATTACAAGTAAAATGCGTTTTGTCAAAAGATTAGTCAACTACATAAAATAATGATATATGTTCTTAACAAGTGAAACACATATGTCTTAACAATCCTAATGTACAACTCCCCCTTTTTGTGACGGAATGCCAAAGGGCACTCAAAATCCATCATCAAAAGGAGGTGGCGGTGAGGATCGTCGAAACTGTGCCAACTCTGCTCGCAAGGCACGGATCTCATCGAGCACATCCACCAAAATCTGTCCATGAGCCGCCTGAACGGTCAAGACATGATCCAACGTACATCGAATGTCTGAAGCATCCGAAGAAGTTGGTGGAGGAACATCAACATTAGCAACAGCAGCACCAGACGCCTCAGCCAAAGCAACACCTGTAGAAGAGGGAGGAGGGGGTACAGCACCAGAATGCTCAACTCTAGGAGCTCTCATATGAGCAGCTCTCTGCCTAAGGAAGGTGGCATCTATGGGAGCTATGACATGTACGGGCTCAGGAGTGGGGAAGCCATCTAAACCTAAAAACAGCAAAATCCCATGAATGAAAATAGGATGAACAAGAGCATAAGCATGAGCATGAGCATGTCCAATTGCATATACAGGTTTCTGAGAAACAGAGGAGGTAGTGGAAAAAGATTGCCTTTAGAAATCCGTATGGCGTACATAAACAGATAAGGCTTCACAA
Source organism: Quercus aquifolioides (assembly GCA_019022515.1). Taxonomy (NCBI): domain Eukaryota; kingdom Viridiplantae; phylum Streptophyta; class Magnoliopsida; order Fagales; family Fagaceae; genus Quercus; species Quercus aquifolioides. The sequence continues at coordinate 147,216 of JAFHAW010000228.1, forward strand.
ATTGTTTAGGTACATCACTAAACACAAACTTGCTCAACCAATAGCAATAGTGAATAGAGTATGAGTGCAAGTTTGTGTTTAGTGAAGTACTATGAATACATCCCAATGAATGCATCATTATTTGCAACAATCTGTGAAGTACTATATGATTAGTGATTCACATAATATCAGAAGATACGGTTCCTAAAAAATCAGATGATTCTGACTTAAACATTGATTTCATTAAAATAAGTATTCAAAAAAAAAAAAAAAAACCCTTAGACAAAGTTTTGGAAATTGAATGTCTTTATGATTAAGTTCAGGATCATAATTCGGTCCAAGACCAAGATAGTCATTCTTGCTGAAATGCAAATTTATAACAATGTCAGAGATGCAAGTAATTAAGCTGACAACTTGAAATTCAACACCTTAAAAGAGGGAGATCAATGCCAGGTAATGCAGATCAAGCAAAACAAAATAGTGGCCAATACTAATTACGCCAATACCATCTTCTTCACTCTACCTTTCATTTAAAATCTCATGTGTTGGGTCACACCTATTAAAAGAGAGTTTAGGTCCACATATGAGAGAAAGTGCTAAAAGTATATGGTTAAATAATTAAATTTATTATATCCGCTTTTGAAACAATCGGTAATTTAGCAATAATCCCAAGTTAGGTTTCAGAAATTTTTGGTTTTAAAAAACTCAACTAAATTTGTACATGCCCTATTTGAAATTTACAGCATCTCAAGAAATTCTAAATTTGCGCATTCTGATTTAATTATGACAAATATCAAAGTAAATGTACAAAGTTACCTCAAAGATGTCTTCCCCTAGACCAACATCAGGGCAAAATTTGCTAGTTGGGCTGATTTTAAGAAATTTTTGGGTGAACAGCATGCGCGTGAAACTAATTTGTTAGTTGGACTGTTTTTGAAAATCGAGTTTAAGAAACTCGAGTTCCAACCCATTTTTCTCTTAAAATCAGCCTGTCATCGACTAAAAAAAAAAAGAAACAAAAAAGTGGAACTCGAGTTTAAGAAACTCGAGTTCCATTTGCATAGAACTCGAGTTTCTCAAACTCGAGTTCCACTTTTTTTTTTTGAAAACAGTCTAACTAACTATATAGTTTCACGCGCAATCTGCTCACCAAAAACCTTCCAAAAATCAGTCCATTTAGCAAATTTTGCCCCAACATCAGAATTAGAAACAGACCTTTAAGATGTTCTTCTCCCTTTCCCTGTTTGGCTCCATCAAGTCAAGGCCTGCTCAAACAAAGTTTTCACCTTCTGATTAAGCTCAATGATGAACTTCAGAAATGATCCAGACAAGAGGCCCTGCAGATTAAGGGTTTGAGTGTTTAACCTGTACGTTCTCCATGCTTGTGCTTCAAAGCATCTATATTTGTTATTCTCCAGCATATGCAGGTCAATGTAGTCGTCGATTTTTCAATTCGAAATCAAGTTGAGGGAAAATGTAACGAGTTCAAATTTTCCAAAACAAGCCCAACATGGAAATATACTCTAAAAATGAAGGATCGTTTAGAAGAAGATTACACTATACCCAGAAGCCTAATTTGCTCATGATATTATCATTCAACTGAAACTGGGAATATATGCATGTTATTCAGCTTTCAGCAAAAATGATTGTAAATCTATTTTACATGTTGGTTTTAAATTAAGAAGAAACTTGTATCATACTTAGATGCATGTCTTTGAAGCCGATCTGCTATTTTTTTTTTTTTTTTATCTTTTTTTTTGTGAATCAAACCAAACACACGCGCACACAAAAAAATGGGGTAGGAAAGGAGTAAAAAAACCAGTGAAGTTGTTGAGTTTGATGTTGGCCTGTATGCATCCCGCAAAGAGCTGGGAAGAACGGAGAAGAGGGATGATAGTTGAAAAATGTAATTTCATGTTATTTGGTTACAAGTCTTTGCTATACATGTAGATTTGCTGGGATAATTTTTGTTGAGTTAGCAAATGCCAACTCAAAATATGTACATTGTGCGCTAATCACTATCCGTGTCAGTTATAGTTTAATACCAATCACACATATATAAAGGAACAAAGCTTCATTAGTTTTGTAACAAGAAGTTTGATGAAGAAGAAAAAGATGATGATGAGGATGAAACTGTTTAGTTAAATAGTTTGGCTCTTGGGAAATAAGGGTAATTAGGTGAATATAAAGGTGGTGTAGTGGAGAGGATGTCGCGGGAAAAGCAGTTGGAAAGGACATATATGGCTCCAAAGACACTTAACTACCTCTTAAATATAGAATACCTTAAAACCCTCCTAACCAGATTTAGTTTTGTCACATTTTAATTGAAATTTTCAAAATCAAACAGGAAGAGGAAGAAGAAAAGGAAAAGGAAGAGGAAAGGCTTTCAAAAGAATAAACTTTTGGGATATCATTTTCATCTCTCTATTTCTCTCTTTGCCTCAGCACAAAATCTAAGGCAGAGGTCTCTCTCTGCCTTAGTGATCATTTTTAACAATGGCATTTCAGGATTTTGATCACATATCTGAACGCAGAAAAGCTGAGAAGCAACGTAAGCTGAAGAAGAAGATTATCATTGGGGCAATTTTTTTCCTTCTCATTGCCCTTCTAGTTGCTGCCGCAGCATTTGTGGTGGTTACTCATAAATCTTGGTTTGGTATTGGTGGCTCCAAACCATCTGAACAGCCTCAACAATCACAAAAGCAGGTTTCGCGTACTGTTAAGATCATAAAGATGATGTGTAACTCCACAGATTACAGGGACAGGTGTGAAAATACCCTTAACAAGGCAGTGAAAGCCAATCCTGATTTGTCTCAACCGAAAGACCTTCTCAAGAGTGCTATCTCGGCCGTGGGGGATGAGGTTATCAAGGCCATGAAAACATCCACAGCATTCAAATTTAACGACCCAAAAGAGAAAGCGGCATTTGAAGACTGTAAGACATTGATGCAGGATGCCAAGGAAGAATTAGATGATTCAGTTTCCAAAATCAGCAAAAATGACTTGGGAAAGTTGATCTCTAGCACCCCTGATTTGAACAATTGGCTAAGTGCGGTTATGTCTTACCAACAAACATGCATTGACGGTTTTCCTGAAGGAAAATTGAAGAGTGACATGGAAAAGACTCTTAAGGCTGTCAAGGAACTCACCAGCAATTCCCTTGCCATTATCTCAGAGGTGGCTTCGTTCCTGTCCACATTTAAAACACTAGGATTTAGCCGGCACCTTCTGGCGGAAAATGAATCTAATTTCTTGGAAAAAGACGGACTTCCTACCTGGATGCCCTATGAGGACCGGAGGATGTTGAAGGCAAATATTGATAAACCAACACCCAATGTGATTGTGGCCAAAGATGGTAGCGGAGACCATAAAACAATTTCTGAGGCACTGGCAGCCATGCCAGAAAAACGCAAAGGACGGTACGTATGCCCCATTTGAAGGTCAAGATTTTTAATGATACGAAATTGAATATACCTTTAGATTTGTAATATTTAATCTAAATCTTGAAATTGATCCATTTTAAATATTTATCTTTGATCTTTAACAAGACATGGTTTTTTCCTACAAACTTATAGTACCCATTAACATAAATATTTCTCTTTAATTCATCATTTGTTTATTTTTCCTTTTCTTTGCTCTAATGAAAATGCAGATATGTCATCTACGTTAAGCAAGGAGAATATGAGGAGACAGTGACTGTGACAAAGAAAATGGTGAATGTCACTATGTATGGTGATGGATCACAAAAGAGCATCATCACCGGCAGCAAAAATTTTGTAGATGGAGTTAGGACTTTCCAAACTGCAACTTTTGGTATGATAGTATCTAAGTTAATTAGCAACCAGCTTCCCTCACACATTCTGTTTAGGCAGAGATATATTGCAATTGCACTTGATTTATATGATACATATATGTATTTAGAAGCCATCCAAAGGATTTCATTTCAATGAGGTCAGTCATACACATTTGGCTGCTTAATAACATAAAATTGTGAAAAGAAGAGAATTTTGGAAACTAATTAATGACTGATTGTATAAAGAGGTTCAGCAGAAATGAAAATGACACAAAATTGGTTTTAAATATCTATTGCAGCGGCTCTAGGAGAAGGCTTTATAGCCAAAGCCTTGGGATTCAGAAATACTGCTGGTCCAGAAAAGCATCAAGCAGTGGCTGCTAGAGTCCAAGCAGATCGTGCAATTTTCCTTAACTGCCGCTTTGAAGGGTACCAAGACACCTTGTATGCACAAACCCATCGGCAATTCTACCGAAGCTGTGTTATTGCTGGCACCGTCGACTTCATCTTCGGTGATGCAGCTGCTGTGCTCCAAAACTGCATGATTGTAGTGAGGAAACCATTAGATAACCAACAAAACATCGTGACAGCACAAGGAAGGGTTGACAAGCGTGAAACCACAGGAATAGTGCTGCAGAACTGTCGCATTGTGCCAGACAAGAAACTTATACCTGCAAAGTCACAGATCAGAAGTTACCTTGGAAGGCCATGGAAGGAATACTCAAGAACCATTATCATGGAATCATCAATTGAGGACATTATTCACCCTGATGGGTGGTTACCATGGGAAGGAGAGTTTGCACTCAAGACTCTGTCTTATGCAGAGTATAACAACAAAGGGCCTGGTGCTAAGGTTAATGCAAGGGTCAAATGGCCTGGCCACAAGATCATTAGGAGGGAAGAGGCCACCAAGTATACCGTAGGGCCTTTCTTACAAGGGAATTGGATCACTGCCGCAGGCGTTCCTGTTCATTTTGGCTTATTTAGTTAAGGCTAGCTTCCACCAAAACCATCCTTGGGTGGTTGATTTATATTTTTTTAACTTAGTATGTGAAACCAAAGGCGGGAAATATAAATATATATATTTTCATGCTAAGTACGTAATGTTCTTGTACTAATATAATATATACTTAATCTTACAAAGGAAATATATTAACATACATGCATTTATTAATTTCTTTAACTTGATTCTCCCTTGTTTGAAAGTAGAATCGCCTATAATTATAAGAACCAAAAATCATAATATCGTCAAGAGCATTGTAACTTAACCGGTTAGTACTCTAGTGTTTCCGCAAGAGACATCAAGGGTCCTCTACTATCGAATTATCAACAACAAAAATTATAATGTGATCAACACTTAAAATTAGAATCAATACTTTGACACAGGTTTTCAGATTTTCACTTAGATTGCTCAATACAAGAGATGTACCACATGTGTAGGATAATTCCAACAGATATAATTATGTTTTTTTTTTTTTTTTTTGAAATAATTATGTTTTTTTTTTTTATAATTCATTGATTCTCATAAAAAATAAATTGATTAATCAAAATTTAAAATTCTTAAAAATCTAGTACTATATATAACCTAAAAGTGGTTGAAAAATCAAGTCTACAAACCCTAATTATCCCAAATTTATCAAAAACAAATCAAGCCAAAATCAAGAAAACCTAAAATCTAAAAGCCCAAGTCAATCATAGTGCTAAGTTTTACTTTTAAGCTATTTCTTTTACTTTTTATTTTTTTATAAGAATGCTTATCAAATCAACATGCATGAGAGATGTTTATGAGTTGAGATAGCTCTTGAAACATACTTTGAATAATTTCAATAGATAATTAATTGATTACCTTGAAAAATAAGATCAGGAATTGAAATTGAGGTAGGTAACAATTAGATAATTATGTATAAATTAATTAGATATAAGTAACCAATCACGCCTAGAAAAATCAGTGGTTGGGACTCTAAAAAATAGAAAAACAATTAATGGATTCAGAAACTCACTAAAGCACATACATCATTTAAGTGTCCACAGCTCACACACATTAATTTGACAACGTGACTCGCCAAGAAACCTTTCACAAGCCCAAGTGTTTTGGGAAGGGTCAGCCATCAAAATCCGGCGTCGACACCCCCTAATGGTTTTCTCCCTTAAATAGTTTTCCTAAAGTTTTCCACTTTTGCTCATTTGTTTTGAAGTAAAATATTTTCAAACGTAAAATATTCTTAGGTGTTTGGTAAGACAAATAAAAATTTTCAAGCAAACTATCAAATTCGATGGCTCAACACTGAAACCACTAGTGCTGGAAGTCCAATGACCAAACCACTGGAACTGGCAATCAAAGCGGTGGCTCCATTGACCAGACTACCGACGATCACCGTCGAAGTGGTATCTCTAGTGACCAAATCGCCAACATCGATCAACAAAACGACATCTTCGATTACCTGACCTCCAATGCCATTGCAATATAGTGTCTCTAGCCACTAAACCTTCAACACTGGTCGCTAGAGCGGAGTTTCTGAACACCGAACCACTGGCATTGGTCATCGGAGCAGAGTCTTTGAACACTGGACCGCTAGCACCGGTTGCGGAGCAAAGTCACTAGACACCAGACTGACGACATAGGTCACTGAAGCAAAGTCTCTAGCCAATAGAACGTTGTCACTTGTCGTCGAAGCAATGTCTCCAGCCACTGGCACCAAACACCAGAGCAATGTCTTTGGCCATCGAACCAGTGACCTAGCAACCAAATAGGGGAGGGGAAGCCATTGTGTTATTGAAAAATCTTTTACTAAATTTATAAGGGTAAAATATTTTACAACTTTTTACAAAGTATTTTACAGTTAATGAAAAATATTTTGTAAGTTTGACTATATTTTACCTGCAAACGAACACTTGAAAATAGAAAAACGTTTTTCAGAAAACATTTTACATCAAACATCAAAACAAGCAAAGCCTGCATCACCATATCAAAGTCTCTGTTGTCATTGATTTTGTGCCGAGTGGTGACACCATATTTGATATGCCATATATGTTCTAACTATTATTTGTATAATCGATATTATGAACTATTATGAACTGTGGTGGCTATGTTGGTTGTTGTATTTGTGAGTTGTGGCTTTTTATGGACCGATGTGTTGTGTTATGTGTGGACCGTAGACTAGTGTGGCTTTGGATTGACGTAATTGTTTGTGGCTTTTTGTGATTGTGTGGACCAGTTTAATTGTATTGACTACTGTGTAATTGTTTGTGGCTTTTTGTGATTGTGTGGACCGGACTACTGTGTAATTGTTTGTGCCTACTGTGTAATTGTTTGTAACTTTTTTTGTTTTGTTTTGGTTTTATCTTTAAAAAAAAATAGTGGGACAAGGACAGTAGGATGTGAGTACTGAATTGTGATAGTGAATTTGTGAGAGTAGTCTTTGGTAGTCACTATTTTGTCATTTGTGAGTACTGTTAATTATAAAGACTAGTCTTTGGTAAGTCATAAGTGACTTTTTTGTGAGACCAATTGACCAAGAAACACTTATTTTATATGTAGTATTTTGTTGAATATGAAATAGATGTTAATTTTTTTTTCATAAAAAAAAAAAAAAAATTATTTTAAGCTTTGGCCCCCCTAAGTTCAAATCTTGGTTCCATCCCTGTAAGTATCCATTCTGTTAATCAAGGTATCCATAACTGAGCTCTTTACCTTACAAAATAAAATTAGGCAGTCTGCGTAGATAAGGTGTGTGATATTAGGTCCACACCTTGCTACTAGCACATCTTTGAGATTCTCTATGTCCACCTCTCTTCTGAGCAGACTCAAAAGAACTTTCTTTCTTTCTTTTTTCTTTTTTTTTTTTTTTGATAAGTAAAAGAACTTAGATATATACAAAAGGATGAATAGATATATAGATGGGGAATCTTCTTGACATAATCCCCTTATGGAAAACTTTGTCCAACTTTACTACCATTTATTAATAATGTGAAAGAATCTGTCTTGAAACACTAGTCGACGCATCCAATAAAGCAATCGACAAACCCGGCCAAAAGCTTTCAAGACTGTAATGAAAATTCGATTAATTCAAACTTGTCATAAGATTTTTGCATGTCGATCTTTATTCCCATCATTCCTTTTTTAAACTTCCTTTCTTTAAAAGAGTGCAAAATTTCTTGTACAATCATGCCATTTTCAGAGATACAGATATTACACACGGTGTTAACTCTAATAAAAACGTAAATTAGGACAAAGCTAAAACACTTGTATGCAATTACCCCCAAAAAGAAAAGAAAAAAAAAAGGTACCATTTGAAATGCCTTTACTTGGATCCATGTCAGCCACATAATGATATATGATCCATTTTATCTGTGCTCTAACAAGCACATGCCTCACATAAGTTGCAATAGAAAGGGCCCATTTCCACGTTAGAAATGCATAATTACATCTACCAACTAAAAGCATCTAAGAGGTTTATCAAACAACAGGATCAACTTATCAGAATTAATTAGATGGGACGCTAAGCTCATCTATAGAAATGTACGTAGTTTCCTCTTTTGTCTATTATGATGTACCGCACCTTCTTTTGTCTATGCTTGTGATGGCTTTGAAGAACCATTATGCTTGGTTGAGTTCGTATATTCAACTACGTACTCTTTAACTCTGTTGATTACAAATTTGAAGATGGAAGGATTTGAACCCTTGCTACAACATACAAGCAGGGGCGGAGAGGGGGTCGAGGAGGGCACTTACCCCCTGGCCCCACCCAAAAAATCTATTAATATTTCTTCTATTATATTATATATATAATACAATAAATGCATTTAAAAATTATATAAATAAATAGTTAACAAATAGGATGATTTTTTAAACCAAAACCAAAACCCTCCTGATATAACATTTTTAATAATTACAATTTCAAAATTATTTTTTATGTAAATAAACCCCAAATAGATAAATAATATAATGAATATGTTATTTTATTTTGAATTTTCTTGCATGCAAATATTGCTTAATATACAAATGAATGAATTGTTATTTTGCAAATTGATCTCAAATACTATATATATATGTGTGTGTGTGTGATGTCAAATGTAATTTTTGTCTCCCCTCAAGTCAAATCTTGACTCCGCTACTGTATACAAAGCCTTAATATTTCCGTTAAAAACACCATTAGATGCTACTTAAGCTACAAAGCTCTTGACTTGGTTACAAATTTCACGTGCTTCTCACAGAGAAAGTGTTAAAAATATACTGCGTAGAACATGCAACATCAATTAATGCTCAAACAAGTTATAATAAATAAACTAATATTAAAAGGAAATGGGGTGCATGGTAATTATCTTCTAATATATCTGTCACTAGAGATTAATAGTGTTGGATAGGATATTATGAGTATGACGGAAAATTATATATTGAATTTTTTATTGCCTCCCATTCAATTGTGCCATGTTAATTAATATTTGGAATATACGCGGGTTTGATTAATGTTTCTCAAAAAAAAAAATGTTGCATCTTTACAAAGTTGCATGAATCCTGAAATATCACAGGAGGTGATGACCGACACTCCTGAGCCACAAGACTCACAACAAACACTTTTGTTTGCATTCTCCGTAACACCTTTTCCTATTGAACTTTCCTCATCCAATTAAACAGATCAAAGTACTTACGTTACTTTAGACCTTTTTTAGTCCTTCCCTTTCAGTCAAATTTATTATTAGTGACAAAAGTTGCCCCGGATCCATTTCACTTTTTCTTTCATTGGCTTACCATTATGAGAGATTATTAATGATTTGAGATTAAATTAATCTTTTTAACTTAATTTGTTAAAAAAAAATTATATTTAAAAATATATTTGTAGTTAATTACCATTAAGTTGTATTTTTTTATGCATCTTTGTCGTTTTATTTCATGTCAATTTAATTGTATTTTTATATTTAATTTTCTTGTATTTGTGGGCTTAATTTTGTAATTGGGTTGGGCTTAGAAGTCAGTTAAAAGGTCTATTTGGATACCGCTTATTTCTGAAAACTGAAAACACTGTAGCAAAATAATTGTTAAATATGTGAATAGTACCATGGGACCTAGTTTTAAGAAAAATTTGTTAAAATCTGTACTTGCGGGTCCCGTGAACAGTACACGGGACCCACACAAAACGCCAAAATGCAGCTGAAAATTTCATTCTTAGTGCAATCCAAACTCACACGAAATCTTTACCTACAAAATTGGGTAGATTTCTTTGACTAAGATTATAAAGAAACCTTTGGATTATATTGATTAAATTGAGTCTCAATCATGACTTAAACAAGAGTTTCATGAGAGATATGAAGTGGATTCAAAACTCATAACTAGTATCTTGGATACCATCCACAAATAATTTCATTATCTCTATAATGTGTGGCACAAGAAGACTATTCATACTCAAGAGAATAGTAAGATGCTTGAAAAATGCTGGACAACCAAGTTAGAAAAAATAATAACAATATAAATAAATTTTAGTTTGATATTTATATATTTTGTTACATATATTAATTAATATTTTCTAAAGAAATTTTTACTTTCAATCTTTTCTTTTCATCTTGTCTCCAACACTAAAATCCTTATTCCCTTTTTTCAGTAAGTTTATTCAGTGCTTTTTCTTTTTCTTCTCTTTTTTTTGGCCTACTACTTGCTGCTAACTGTTTAAAAGTGAGAAAAAAAAAAGGTTTTTCAGAAAATTAAATAAGCTAGTTCCACTTTCTCAAAAAAATAAAAAATAAGAATAAGCTAGTTCTTTTTCAAATAACCCAATTACTTATTAGCTTGTTTTGCATAAACAACTTTTCAAATCCTCGAATTTACTAAGTACGATTGTACTTATGTCTCACATTTTCTAAGCTTATTTGCTCTTCCCTTCTTTGTACAAAACATTCCCTAAACTGGTATTATAGATCTCTGAATATTAGTGGCCTTGGAAAATACCAAGTTTTGAACAAACTGAAAGAACTGGCCGTCTGGATCATTTGCATCTGCTTTGCGTTTTAAACTTGTAAGTACACGACATTTGGTTAGATTCTCCAATCGATGGTTAACAAAAGAATTTATGACCTACATATATACATCACTCTGTTCTCTTTCATTTGGGTAAAACTACACACGCTGTTACACACTTTTTTAAATTGAAAATCGTGAGTTAAAGACACGATCGTGTCTTTTTGTGTAAATCCTATAAGAATATCTCAACTATGTTTTCCTTTTGTAATTTTCTTGCTTGGAATGTTCAGAGTACTGGATAAGATAAAAGCAAGCACCATCAAATGCTTTAAGAAAGATTGATTAATAATAAAGGAGGCAAGGCAATGGCATCGTCGTGTGTCCCGGACCTACAAAGTACTCTAAAATGTTCCGTATGAGCAGTATGTACAACATATACAGCCAGCAAAGCAATAGATAATCATTGTCAAGACTAGTGGATTACAAAACAAGGCCCACTGCCACTGAATGAGACGAATCACCGAGCACCACCTATAAGAATTAAGACTGATTTGGAATTATATATGAGTTCATTACAGTTGGCTGAGACTTGTTGTAACTTAAATTGTTCAATCCTCTGGTATGAGGATGGGACTTCTAGTGTTTTGGGTGTTGGGATTATGTGCATTAGGTCTACGAGGGGCTTCCATTTCATGGGCTGCCATGAATGATAATCAAAATTATGTAAAGGAATGCGGCTTTACTAGATATCCTAGCCTCTGCGTTGAAACCTTGACCAGATTGGGCTCAGCCAATCAACCTGTTGACATTGTGTTGGCTCTTGTTAACAAGACCATCTCTGAGACGAAGCTGACCACTTCAAATTTTGCAAAATTCAGCTCCCAATTTGAAGCCCAAGAATTAGCTGAACGTGCCCATTATGTCACTGGTGGGTAATAACCAACAGCTTCACTTGCATGTTGTTGACAGAGACTCCAATTTCCAATTACAATATTACATGTTTGTTTATGTGTTACTGTTTGTGTCTATTTTTATATTCTTAATTGATTAAGCCCCACTTTTTGTTTTTGATATGGTAGGCTATTGTGAAGAGCTCATGAACATGTCTCTCAAATGGCTTGAGCAGTCCATGTTAGCCCTAAAAGATTCTCCGGAGAAAAACAAGCATGACATTCAAACATGGCTAAGTGCTGCCTTGACTTTCCAACAAGCTTGTAAAGACTCAGCCGACAGCCTCAGTCTCTCCGAAGAGTACTTCAATATAGTTCAGAACCAGATATCTAAGAAGATGGATTATCTATCTCAATTGGGAAGTAATCCATTAGCTCTTGTCAACAGGATCACCAAAACTGGTACTGGTAAGTCAAAGAAGAGCATAACTTTTCCAAAGTGGGTATTTACTCGAGATAGAAAGCTAGTTGAGGCAAAGGCAAATGTCATAGTTGCCAAAGATGGTTCAGGCAACTATAAAACTGTGTCGGAAGCCATCAAAGCTGCTTCTGGGAAACGGTTTGTGATTTACGTGAAGTCAGGGGTTTATAAGGAGAAGATTCACACTAAGAAAGATGGCATTACCATGATAGGAGACGGCAAATATTCCACTATTATAATTGGCGACGATTGTGTTGCTAAAGGCTCTTCCCTGGCTGCCTCTGCCACTTTCAGTCAGTACTTTTGGCACTCTCTCTTTCACTCTGTCTCTCTCTTGCTAGCTTGTATGTATTGTGTCTTAATTAGGCAACCATACGAAGCTAAGGTAGTAAAAAAAGGCGTTAAAAAAACGAGTTTGGCTTCTCTTCCGTGCATTTGAGTGCTTCTATTTAATGCATTAATTGGAGCATAAGAGGTGATACGAACATGACAAATTAATGTCCAAAATTAATCACATGTTAATCTTATGTTCCTGATCTGATGACCTATTGTAGCAGACGGAAGCCTCACCCAAAAAAACAATTAGGGTGAGTTTGGGAAGTGATGAAAACTGAAGTTTATTAGAGTTTTTAGCTTATTTTTCTACTATTCATGAATCTAATTGCACTATTTGTAGGCTCATGAATTGTGTAAAAAGCCAGTTTGTTTTTTGAGTGTGCATCGGCTTGTGTGCAAATGACTTATGCAAATGGCTTTTTCTACCATACTCTTAGCACTTTCAGTTTTTTTTCTACAATACTTTCAGCAAAAAAATAATTAGTTAGTTTTTAGCTTTTTTCCTATAGTACTTTCAGTAAAAAGTTTTCAATTTCAACTAAATAAACTATACCCAAACGGACCCTAGTCTAAAGACAACATTTCCACAATTATATATGTTCTACGGTTCCTAAATGTATAAAAATATGTAAGTATTCACTAATATATATATATGTGTGTGTGAGACTATGAATATGAACACTAATTAATATATGTGTGTGAGTATTCATAAGGATTTAGCATCTATTTAGAAAATTAAGAATAAATAAATAATTGAATTTCCTTTTTGTGATATGCGATATATTAGACTTATTAGTTTGTAAGAATTATATAATAAAATTTATACTATTTTTTTTTTTTTTTTGAGAATCTAAAATTTATACTATTTAATTTTTCATGCTTATTTTTTAAGCTAAAGAAACCTAAGAAAATAAGAACACTATTATTCAATACAACCATGACAAATTCATTTGTCCGATAATGGATGCAACACTTGTTAATGTAGTGCTGAATTTTTTAACATATATATTCTGGCTGCGCAGCAATCACAGGTAACGGATTCATTGCTCGTGACATTGGATTTCATAACACAGCCGGTCCTCAAGGAGAACAAGCCCTGGCTGTGTATATTGCTTCAGACCATTCAGTTTTCTTCAGGTGTAGCATTGCAGGCTACCAGGACAGTTTATATGCGCTTGCACTCCGTCAATTCTATAGAGAATGTGACATCTATGGCACCATAGACTTCATTTTTGGAAACGCTGTGGCTGTTTTTCAAAGCTGCAATTTAGTACTTCGTAGACCACAACGTGGTTATTACAATGTGATCCTAGCAAATGGGAGGAATGACCCTGGTCAAAATACTGGCTTCTCGGTTCAAAAGTGTAAGATCATGGTGAGCTCAGACTTTTCTGCTGTCAAACATTCATACAATTCCTATCTAGGGAGGCCATGGAAGGAGTACTCTAGAGCAGTAATAATGGAATCAACCTTAGATGATGCTATAGCGCCTAGAGGTTGGATTGAATGGCATGGAGCCGAGAGTTCTACCCTCAAGAATCTGTATTTTGCAGAATACTCAAATGTAGGGCCTGGAGCTGGACTTTCCAAGAGGGTGCAGTGGTCTGGATATCATGTTATTGGAGCCGATGAAGCAGTCAAATTTACTGTCTCTGAGTTTATCGCTGGGACTTCATGGCTGCCTTTCACCGGCATACCTTTCATCTCCGGTCTGGACTGAGCGAAGAAAAATTTTTAGTTTTATTTTGAGTGTTTCATTTTATACTCCAAAAATTACGTTAGGTCATATTATTTTATCTTTTTTTTTTTTTTTTTTTATTAAATACATACTAGTATTGTTAGTAGAGTATAAAGTAAAACATTAAAAAGGAAAAATAAGATTTTTATTTGCAGTAAGCAAGTAGATCTTAGGATTGCTCACACATAATATTTGTTTTAAGATATATATATATATATATATATATGTGTGTGTTTATATAGTTTGTAACTCTAGATCAATTACCCAAGAAAATAAACAAAAATACCATATTATTCTGCCCTCTTTTTCATCTTGGAATGGTAATGATTATAAATATCTGTTCCTTAATTTGGTTGCTGTTTTATAGTTGACTTCTATGCCTCATCTGGACACTGGAGGCACCTCTTGTACTTGTCATTCTCTATTGTTCAAAAAAGAACATTTCCAAAATAAGTAGTAAGATTATTACTTACTAATGATATAGCTGATATATGGAAAAAAGTGGACTCCTAACTGAAGGCAAAAGACATTAATTACTTTAACATGGTATTTCTTTTTGTGAGTCCTTCATGCGACATGGGAACATTCATCATGAAAATTTAAGCTAATAAGAAAGACAATGTTGAATATAAACCATTCATCTTTCACAATTAATTACGAAATTATCAGTTAGGTCAAATGGCATTTTTTTTAGTGCTTCCTATAAAGATGTTCACAATTAAAACAACCTAAGCAACAACATTACTGAATAAGAAAAATTAGCATTTTACTTTTCTTTTTTCTTTTTTGTTTGAGAAACAGCATTTTACTTATTTCATTTGGAAAATGACTCAACAGCTAATTACTGTCACATTTATACCAAACTGAATGAGGTGGTTTGGGTAGTGTTTGATGCCTAGTTTGAAGGCTTGTTTTGCATATCATTGTGTTACACTTACGTGTCAAAGACTTTGCAATGACTCATGCATATAATAGCACTCTGTAGGAAACGCCAAATTGTATTAACATTGTTGGTGGAGAATTCAAATTTCATTGTCGGTGGGCTTGAAATGGTCATAGATAAAGTTCACTCTCCAACAGCTGGAGCAGGTGAGCTTAATTTCTAATGAGTCAAGCCCTAAATAGTTTGTATTGAAGTCGTGCATCAATGGGGTCCATTAGGGTTACATTTTCTATTTTGCCTTAAATTTAAATACAGAATTAGATTCTTGTCACTAGCTTAATTTGTACAGAGAATATTAAAGTTTTTTTTTTTTTTTGGTAATCTAGAATATTAAAGTTTGAACTATATATATATATATATATATTAACACAACTATTATTCATCCAAAAAGAAATAAATGTTATAGTATATAGACTTTATCTACTATATAGATAACGTCTCTTGTGTTAGTGTCTTTGGCTCTATTAAAATGGTAAGCTTGGGTTGGATCCATCGACTTCTTGTGTGGTGGATAGTTTGATTATTTTTCTTTGTTAAAAAAATACAGATTACCATATAAACCTTTACTCGAGAGAGAGAGTTATGAGTGTAATTTATTTTAGAATTTTACTAACGCGTGCTCTTAGAAAATAAATTAGTAAACTATTTTAAGAAGACTTTTATGAAAAAATGAAAAAGATATCAACTTTTTTTACAGCTTTTTCAATTCTCATAAAATATTTTCAAAAATGAATAATTAATGTGTGCCCTTAAGGCATACATTAACCGACCCTTTATTTTATAAAGGAATGTGATATCTTTAGGCTCCTAGAATTTTCCTTGAACAAGCACCTCTCATTTAGAGCCATACTTTTTTTCTTTTCTTTTTTTGCAAGAAAGGGGTAGGTTTCAACCTAAATGGATTAGAACACAATTAAAGTTGATTGAAAATAAGACTAGACTTGATAGGTGATCACAAGAATTGTAGCTTCTACCTAATTAGTCCTCTTTATTCACATGGTTGTCCCACTTTTAAACTAATTATTGTCATTTTCCAAGTCTTTATCGACTTTTACGGGGTGTTTGTTACTATTGTTTAAACAATAATTTTCAATGTTGAAACAATATTACATATATTTCTATACACTTTTTTACCCACACGTATTTCTACACACTTTTTTACCCTCACGTATTTTCACAAAACAACAACAATGTTACTAGAAATCTCTTTCCAAATGGACCTTTAGCATTACTAAAAGTTATAGCATTTCTTATCGTGGAACACATTTCCGATCAAACTATCAATCTTTAACTTTGGTTTTGGACCATCTAACATGGAATTCAATTGTTATAATGACGATAGAGAAGATAGTTAGTCGTCGCAGGTAGTAGTCACAAAGTCTCATCCCTTCAATGAGCTGATTTTTAATTAGAAGTGGTTATGGAAGGAGATACATAATTAATCATCAAATTATACTCACAACATTGAAAACATATATATATATATATATATATATATATATGGGTTGGGTTCAACTTTCACCTGATGTAACTCTTATAAATATTACACCACCCAATAACTTGTTATTAAATTAATATTTTGAAAATTCAACTGTTGAATTACGTGTTCTATATGTTCTTAACATGCATACCAATTTTCATATCAATTAGATGTTATTTACCATTTGATCTATAAATCTATCTTTTATGCATTATTTTAAACTACAAAATTTGAATTTTAACAATTGATTGATGACATGACTATTAATTTTTGATCACCTCGAAATTTTGCAAGTATGAAAAATATACGAAGATAATATAATCTAACGGTGGATTTGTCAATATTCGCATCCAATTAAAAAATATTAAGTTGTGTAACATTAATTACTTAGAGTTACACCAGGTGTAACTTGAGCCCAACCTTATATATATATATAAAAGAACCTTACTTATGACTAATTAATTATCATATTACATTCACAGCAAAGAAAACGTTTTTATATAAAAGAACCTTACCTATGACGGTTAAATGAGATAATTAATATCATTTTTTTTCTTCACTAATCACAGTTACACATTGTAGAAAAAGTTTTGGCACAAAAGTTATCCACAAATTTTCTCATGTATAGAGAACTATAACTCCTTGTTTCTATGGGCTCGAGTTAACTTATCGGTAAGGTCTTTTTTATCAAATAAAAAATTTGGATTCAAACTCGTTTAAACTAAAAATTTGGCGAAAGATGGATGATATAAAAGTTTAAAAGCATCACATCAAAGTTATGGGGTACAAGAATTTAAATAAAGTATTTGCGCCACGAGTCCTACCAGTGGCCGAGGGGGCCATTATCGTGCCGAGGAGGTCACACGCTCGGACAATAAGGCCACATCAATGGCACAATATCAGAGGAGGTCATACTATAGAGAAAGGGTTTCAAGGAGAGGGATGGCCTTGACATGACTGAAGGGATGGTGGCTATCACCACATTTAATGCATCTCATCAAACCTCCTGGCTGCATTTATGTGGAGAAAACCCCTGAACAGTGCTGCATTGACTATCCCAACTCACAAGGGGCTTGAGAAGGTGTCTTATAGGACAAGCACTCAAGTAGTGACCTGGACGGTCAACAAATGGAGGGCCAAAATCATCTAAAGGGAGCTATATAATGTAAGAGATCCTCCAGGGAGAGGGTATCGAAAATCTATAGAGAAAACATTGTAGTAAGAAGAACTGAAATTGTATCCAAGTTTAAAAGCAATATATCTAAGGACCATTCTCCTCGGATTTTGCCGAGGAAGATTTTCTTTGGAAAGAGCTCGTTTTCCTTTACTTTCTTGGGTCCTTGATTCACTGTGCGTGTTGTTTGATCCATTGAAGCCTAGTTTTTAAGTCCACTCTCTACAAATTCATTGTATTGGGCTCTTTGGGCCTGAATCCATTGATCTTTTAGGCTCAGGAACCAAAATTCGCCCCTACAAAAGTAAAATTCGCCCCTACAAAAGTAATTAGGAAGTCCATATTTTTTGCCAAAACTAGTAGTATGCCAGCAACGAATAATTAAAATTTTCATATAAAAGAATATAAATATTATTGAAACTATCAAAATGATTAGTAAACTACTTTAAAGTCTAAATTAACTATCATAACAC
>JAFHAW010000276.1:0-55000 GCA_019022515.1 Quercus aquifolioides
ATTCATATAGTCATTTTCCAAGAATTTGGCATTTGTGCTAACAAACACTTTATTATCTTTATGACTATAGAATAAACCTCCAACAGTTCCTTTTGGATACCCAACAAAGAAAACCACTTCTGTTTTAGACTGTAACTTGTCAGACTTTCCTTTTAACACATGTGCTGGACAACCCCAAATATGGAGATGTCTCATACTAGGCTTACGCCCATTCCACAACTCCACAGGTGTTTTAGGAACAGACTTCGAAGGTACTAAATTCAGAAGATACATTGTTGTTTAGTGCATATCCCCAAAAAGAAATAGGTAGAGTTGAATAACTCATCATGGACCTAACCATATCTAAAAGAGTCCTATTCCTTCTCTCTGCTACACCATTTTGTTGTGGAGTTCCAGGTGCAGTCAATTGGGATATAATCCCATTCTTAGTTAAGTAATCCTTAAAATCCCTAAGAAGGTATTCACCACCTCGATCAGATCGAATGGCTTTTATGTGTTTACCTAATTGATTCTCAACTTCAGCCCTAAACTCTTTGAACTTTTCAAAGGCTTCGACTTCCGTTCATTAGGTACACATAACCATACTTGAGTAATCATCAGTGAAAGTAATGAAATACTCATAGTCACCTCTTGCTTGGATTGACATAGGACCACATACATCAGAATGCACTAGCTCTAGTAAATCTTGGGCTCTTCTACCTTTTGCATTAAAAGGTCGTTTGGTCATCTTACCTTCCAAACAAGATTCACAAACTGGAAATTCATCAAAGTCCATGGGCTCTAAGAGTCCATCTTTGATCAGTCTTTGAATCCTATTTGAATTAATATGACCCAAACACAAGTGCCAAAGATATGCATCACTAGTAGAAGGAAATTTCTCTTTAATGATTTTACATGAGAGTTATTATCTAATTCAGAATTATATAATTCATGCTTATCAGGAGTTAAAATATAAAGACCATCCACAATATTGCCAGAACAGATAAACTTTATCCTTCTTTATTACAACATTGTCTTTCAGGATAACACAATATCCATGTTTACCTAAGTAAGTAGCTGAAATTAAATTCCTACGAACATTAGGTACATACAAACAGTCTTCTAATATTAGAACTCTAGATTCAAAGCATAAATTAAATACACCAACAGCTACAACTGGAATCCTACTCCCATCAGCCAAAGTAAGAAACAACTCCCCTTCTTTAAGCTTTCTGGTCTCCTGGAACCCCTGCAAGGAATTGCAGATATGATTAGTACAACCTGAATCCACACACCAGGAATCCGTGGGATTCTGTACCAAACATATTTCAAGAAGGAATGTATTAATCATACCTTTGTTCTTGGCAGCTTCTCACCACAATGGAAACACTTTCCTTTGATCTTCTTTCCTTTATCAGCAACCCCTAAGGCAATTTGTTTACCCTCTTGCTTGGTGAAGTCCTTCTTCTTCTTCTTCTTACCCTTGCCTTTCGACTTAGGTTGAGAAGTAGAAGCTTCACCAACATTGGAAGTACCAAGAATGCCTTCTGTCGCTACCAATTCATTCATTAATTCAGACAAGGTATAAATCTTTTTGTTCATATTATAGTTAAGTTTGAATTCCTTGAATGATTCTGGTAGCGACTGGAGTATCATATCCACTTGGGATTCTCCATCTATATCGGCACCTAAAACTTCCAATGTATTCAGATTAGAGATCATTGTAAGACAATGCTCTCTCACTGAACTTCCTTCAGCCATTCTGGTATTATAAATTTGCCTCATGGTCTCTTGCCTTGCAGAACGGCCTTGCTCACCAAACATCTCCTTCAGACTTAGCATGATGTCTGAAGCTAGTTCTACATCCTGCATTTGATGCTGTAGAACATTTGAGATAGATGCTAGGATGTAGCACTTGGCCATTTCATTAGATTTCTGCCAACGATCATATCGTTGTTTTTCCTCAAGAGGAGCATCTAATGAAGGAAAGCTAGGACATGGTTTAGTAAGAACATACTTATGCTCTTCAGCAGTAAGAACAATGTCCAAATTTCTTTTCCAGTCAACATAGTTGGATCCAGTCAGTTTGTTTTGATTAAGAATAGTTACAAGTGGGCTAAAAGATGCCATGTTCAAATCTGAAAACAATAAACATGAATATAATAAGTAAACTGGACATTATCAATTTAGCATATAAACATATAGTATGGAACCTTAATAAAATAATATAATATGCAACGACAACCCAATCCCATATTCAATATCCCTCAGCATAGAGTGAATATAAAATACTATGATTGATTGAGAACTATTCTCATCATTAGTGCTATCATGATAACTCTTATCAAACACTAATAATATGCCGTTATACATTTGGCCTCTAAATAATGATAGTAAGAACTCAGCATAGAGGATACTATAATATTTAGCCTAGTGTATACCATTGTCTAGAATCATGTGTAGCCACATTTCATCCCCTTAACAGGCTTATTTTGTAGTACCATGATACAAAACACCCTCCGCATGGAATGCAAAGCTCGAGGCTAAGACAAGGTGTTTGATCAAACCACTATAAACCAAGAAATTCAATCTTGTAGGACCATGAAATAAATACTCTCTGTATGGAATGCTAAGCTCGAGGCAAAGACAAAGTATATATTCCATACTACTATGAACCGATAATGGAGGCCATGAGATCCAACCCTTGTATCTCTCTCTCACTAGATATTTTAAGGAAAGGTTTTTAATTTTAAAACATGCATAATCTAATTACACATAGTCTTACTCCTTTTAAATGAGAAAACACTTAGGAAAAACTTCTAATTTTCTTTCTTTCGATCGATCGAAAGTGCCCTCGATTGATCGCAAAAATTAAGAAATTCAAACTTAATCCTCTGACTCCTTCGATTGATACTCAATCGCCACTCGATCGATCGAAAAACAAATTCGATCGATTGACTAACAATTGAAATATATCATTCTAAAAAGTCTGATCACTGTCTCATTCGATCAATCAAAAAGATTTTCGATCGATCGGAAAATCGCGAATTTCAAATTTCCAGAATTTTTCCTAAGGCAGTTTTCTTCGTTCTTCATGAACAAACATTCAACATATGACATTATAGTCAGAGATTGATGTCAAAACTGAAATTCATTGATGCTAATGCCTTAAGATTCAATTTAACATACTTAAATTTAAATTTAAACAACATCATAACATCAATTTCAATCTTCATCAAATCATAGTTTAACAACATGCAGAAAATTAAGAACATAATCTTCTAACAATATGAAACTATCATCTCTAATTCTAAAACTCACAAAACATGTTATACAATATGAAATTGAAGACCGCTCTGATACCATTTGATGGAAATAAAGATAAATGCAGCGGAAAATAAGTTTTAAACGGATCTACTTTATTCGATATTGATAAGACGTACTAAGTAAATTTCAGAATTTTGAGAACAAGAGATCGTATCTTGAAGCGGTGAATTTCAAAACTAAAGATTGAAGCACTTGGGAATACTTTTAATCTTCACTCCAATTCCACTAACGCCCAAGATGTGTGGTCTCTCAATTGGTAACAAAGGGATGACTAGTGAGTGACAAAAACTCACATGCACACCATTTCAATGTTGTTTTTCACACACAGAAAAATTTGAACGTTTTTTCCCTTTGAATCTAACCAATTTTTCTAATTAGGCTGGCCTTTTGGCCTTACCAATTGGGCTTAAGTGTGTGGCTTGGAGTGAGACCAAAAGGGACCAATAAGGACACTAGCTCCAATGGGCCTTAGGCTTTTCTGTCAACTCTTGACAAGTCCAAAGTTACCATTAACTATATTTAATACCACTATATAAATATAGTTGCACTCTAGGTCTTATTTATAAATTATATCCCAAGACTTTATTATACATGCAACCCCTTCATAAAATATTCGTAGTAGTACAAAGTCATTAATGTAAACTGCCACTTTGTAAATTACTACATCTTTATCCTTGAGTACCCGGTTTAATCCTTTAAGTTATTCATCATATATTTATGAAAACTAATTTCATAAATATATACTTTAGTAACTACTCACTAAAGTGGTTAGGCCTAACTCTCTGAATAACAAACCCATTAAACTTATCTCAAGGGAATATTTTATATCTCCGTTAAAAGACTATGAATTCCATCTTGAGAATACATGTTCCATCAACACTAAATGTGGCTGCCCAACATAATGAGGTTTTGACCATAATTTTAGATCTCACTCCTGATATATCAAAGCAACCAACACCTCATGATCAGGTCCATTATTCTCTCAGGATTAAGAGTTCATGCAAATATAAGTCGTGAGATTTATTATTCATTTGACAGTCTTTAGGAAAATAATAAATCTCACAGCGGTCCAGTTCAATATGTCTTAACTCTTAAAACATATTAACACATCAACTAGAAGTCTCCACTTCCATGATCAAGACAAATCATCGTAGTTGATATGTTATAGTCTTCACAGATGAAATGTCCAATTTCATCACCGACTACGAACTATAATTCTGAGTTTACAAAGAAGTTGTGATTTATATCTTCTGTGACACTTTACATAAATCACATACTATGCATCTCATGGACTATATGATAATGTCCGAATATTCATGTTACCATTATTTCAGATAATAATAAAACAAATTTATTAATCACAATATTAAGTCATACATAATGTCATACACAATGTCAAACTTAATATCATACATAGCATCATACAATAGGATTTAAGGGCACTAATCCTAACAGCTTTCTACTGCTAAACAAATACAACAGTTTCTTGAAATTGTTAATTATATGTCTGATTTTATACCAAAGATTTCCAAGTATAGAAATTTTCTAGCTCAACTCTTGAAGAAGAACCCCCCAGAATGGGATTCACACCACACAGAATCCGTCCAGCAATTGAAAAAATTGGTAGAAAGTCTTCCACTATCCAGGACCAAGCAAGCAAGTACTACAAATAGATGTCAGTGATGAATACTGGGTAGCAGCTCTTTTTGAAGAAACTAATGGAAAGAGGAATATTTGTGGATATAAAAGTGGTGCATTCAAGACCTCAAAGCTCCATTACCATTCCATGTTTAAAGAAATACTTGCAGTAAAGAATGGAATTGAAAAGTTCCAATTTCATCTCCTTGGGCATAATTTTTTAGTCGAAATGGACATGTCTTCCTTTCCAAAAATGCTTCAGTTCAAAAGGAAGATGCTCCCTCATCCTCAGCTGCTCAGATGGTTAAATTGGTTTTCACAATGATCTTTCCAAGTCAGGCATATCAAAGGAAAAGATAATTTGATTACTGGCTATCTTTCTAGAAAATCCCAAATTATTAATACCACAGTCATCTCTTCACCTCTGTGTGTATACCCTATTACAGATCCATCCTCATCCTCACATTCATATTCCATAACTGATATGATAGAAAGCCTTCCCTCAGATATAAAAGACCACATAAAAACCCTAACTCTTGAAGCTAGATCCAAAAGAATCATCAGAATCCTCCATGATTACCTTAAACAACATTACAACCATTTTCTTGCCATCTATCCTGACCCTGATCAACCATGGAAAACAACTTTTGCCTTCTGGATATCCAATTGGACTGTTTTCCATTACCTTTACATGTGGTATCTGCTTAATGAGTATTACTTGTGCATCCATTTTGAACCAAGATTTTACAAGCTACTTTTCCCAAACAATAATAGATATTTTGAAAAATTCTGGTTTGAAATCCTCAAAAATGATGCTCATAATGGAGATTGGAAATGATATACCACTAAAGTTCATCCAAGATTTGGACACAGAATTACTACAGGATCTATGATTGTCAAGTTTAATTCAAAAAATGATGTTCAAGCAGAAGGAATTTTCCACCCACCAAAAGTCCATTGGCTCACTAATCCAAATAATTCTCTCCATGTGCATGTGGACCCCTCTTGGTTATGTTGCCAGAAAGCACTCAAGTGGACAGAAACTCTCAACACAGGAATTCAAATCCGAATGACTCAAGTCCAAGTACTCCAGAAGTCTATCACTAGCAATTGCCACATGTTGATGCTTGGGAACTACCCAATCCTTTGCTAGCTAGCCACTATTTCATAAACAATGACCCTTATTATGACAATCATAACCCAAATCTGGATATTAATGATGATTAGTTCCAAGGAAGAGATGAAGGAAGAGATGTGTTAGGTCACAATTCGAATGACCCCTTGTGATAAACCCTAATTAATTAATTAATTAGCCAAGTTGTTAATTAATCAATTAAGCATGCAATTACGTGGAAGCACAAACAAATCACCAAATACTAAATATGCAGCGGAAAATAAATAATACGGTGATTTGTTTACGAATGGGGAAAACCCTAACGGCAAAAACCCCACCGGGTGATTTTCAGGTCACCACTCCCGAAACTCCACTATTATCAAATCAAGCGGTTACAAGAAAGGAATCCCAAGTACCTTACCAACCTACAGTTGAACCTTTACCCCAATACCCAATTGGACTTGATCTGTAGCGACAGTTTCCTCCTTTGTTGCACGGCTCCCAAGTACGTGACTAACCAATGTGCGAATCCCAATACGCGACTTCAGAACACCAACTTGAGGAAGAATGGTTGGCTGCAAAGTTCTTCAGTTCATCCACGTGATGAATAGCAGGAAGATGCTTGGTTACAAAACCCTATGGTGCAAAGACACAGCAACTTCTTGATGAAGGATGAACTAGGTCAAGAACTTCGTCTTTTGAGCACAATTTGCATAAACAGAGATTGCTCAAAGATAATACAACTTGTGTCCCTCAAAACGGCTCTTAAAATAATCCTTTTATATGTTTAGGGTTAGAAGAAAAGAAGCCCCAAAAACACATTCACGGATCCCAAGAAAATCAGATTGGAATTCTGACTTTTTAATTCTCGACAGATAGCAGGTGTCGAGGTAGCTATCGAGAGGTGTCGAGCTTTAAAAATTCTGCACTTCAACTTGCTTTTTCTTGGACAGACTTGATGGCTTCAACACTTGACCTTGAAACATGGTTTCTTGAAGTATTAAAAACACCTAGATCTACCCAATTACAAGCAGAGTGCGTTTTGTCAAAGGATAAGCCAATTTACATAATAAGTGACATATGTTCTTAAACAAGTTAAAACATATATGTCCTAACAAGATGGATGTGACTAATAGTGTTCAACACTTAAAAAAATAAAAAATAAAAGGAAGAAGATTTCATCTTTATCTATTGGCAGCATTCATTCCTCCATATGGCAGCAGCTTTTATCATTCCCACTAGCTTTTATCATTTCCAACAAGTCCTACCAAAAGACATTATGGTGCTAAAAAGGAGATTTGTCAAGCACATGCCTTCTACTGTGTTGTCGGCAAAATAATTGTTTGTAAAATATGTTGAATTGTAGTTTGAGTTCTGAGTTCTATAAATAGAAGATCAGTGTATGAAGAAGGGATATAGAGCCTTAGAGTTTCAGAACTCCTCCCTTCCTTCCTCCTTATGTAAAATTCTCATGTCATATGTAGCAATCTTTTTCAATCTAATAATATCAGTAAGTTTGTTGTATATAGTATTCTGTTTTATTCCACATCTTCCAGTAATATTGTATGTATTGTTAGCTGCTTACATTCTCAACCAACTCCCATAATAATCTTCTTACACCCCCTTTGAATTGTGTCTTCCTCTATATTCTGTGTCTTTTTGTATGTCCTCTATATTTGATATCAGAGCCATATAACGTTTTCATCTCCTTTGATTAGTATACTTTGATTATTGTCTTGATTAGTATGCTCTATAATTTACAATTGCCACAATAAGTGGATCTTCTATATTAATCACATTAGAACACTAGACTATATAATCAAGTAGAACACTAAGGAGTCTGTTTTTAAGCGAACCAAAGAAGCTAGTTTTCCAGAGTCACCTTGTGGACTTCTTAGCCAAAAGTTGGTAGTGTGGTCCTGTTAGTTTTGTGGAAAACAACTCTTTCTGTCGAAAACCATTATGGCTACCACATCCTTTGTAGAGAGTGATACCTCTAAATTCCCTTTTGACCCTTCCCTTCGTAGATCCACAGCAAATAGACTAGACTATTTATATGAAATCTCCCATGTACCAGAAGATAGTAAAACCCTTATTACTGATTTCCCTATTGTAAATCCCTACACTATATTTAATAAACCCCAATCTTCATTAAAAAAAAACCATAAAAAAATATATTAGTCATTCTCATCCTTCTACTTTAAAAAAATACGTTCAAGCCTCTAAGTTTGACCAGTTCAATATTCTGGCAAATGATGGTGAAAACTTCATTACTCTTTCTTTTCCTAGGGAATTTTTTAACTCATGGCAAAAGTAAGGGTATACTCATCTCCACTTTGGTGCTGTAAGGTTGGCATTAACCTTCCATGGAAGAAAGGGACTCCCTGTAGTCTCCAGAATGGCACTCCTTGACTCCAGATTTTTGGAGTATCAACATGCAGTCATAGGAACTGTCCAGACAACTCTAAATGCTGGAACTGTTTTTGTCACATTATTCCCAAATTTCAATATGCCTTTAAAAGATCCCCATCTTTGTGATGCTCTCAAAGTTCAAGTTCAAATTACTGGAGCTTCTCAAGTACTAGATACTTATGCAGCTCTACTCCATTATCAGCTTGCTTATAGGCTCCAAAATCATGCCTTTGATGTAGCAATTCCAGAAATTGCTCAAACTGACGATGCATTGCTTATTCAAGTTGACCCAAGGTTAACTCCAATGTGTACATTTGTCCCTAAATAGCTCACAAGGGACTAGATGATTTCCCTTTTCCCAGAGTCATGGATTAGCTGAACTGCTTGGTGAAGTGACTTGTTCTTCATGATATATATATATATATATATATGGTTGATATCTTTTGTTAAATACGTTAGCTGTGCATTTGAGAAAATTATTAAATACTCTGAGAGCACCATAAATGCGTATTCCCTCCTCTCACATGAATTGCGGGTTCCACCATAAATTTAATTAGTGGGACTCTCAGTTATGTGAGAGGGAGGAGTATGCATTTATGATTTTCCGGGACTACTTAATAATTACCCGTATATTTGGCAATACATGGATATGTTATGAAAGATTGCATGGATGTAAATGACAATTAAAAATGGCATTAATGCTAATACCATAACTTTGGCCTTTTATGTGCAAAGGTGTATGGGTTTGATGAATAAAGAAAATTTGGTCAATAAAATAGAGTCAAATATTTTGAATCAATTTTATTAGACTAAATTTTGGCGTGGCTGCCACTTTTGTTATTGGTTAGCCATTTTACTAATTCATCAAAGGACTCATTATTAATTGATAATTAAAATAGCATTATGAGAGCTATTGTTAATGATTTCAAAAAATTGGAGCATAAGCCCAATATTTGGATGCATCGAATTTGAAAAAAAAAAAAAACAGGTGGATTGCACATTGATGGGACTTGTATAATATAAAAGCAAAACATTAGACATTTTGTTGACCACTCCTTATTATACCATGTGACTATATAAATTTATGCTATGTATATATTTAAGAACACCGTACAGTTGTGCCTTTTCATTTTTTAATAGGTGCATTTTTGGTCAATAGACACATTTTTATTCAATATGCACATTTTGGTCAATATGCACCTTTTCATTCAATAGGAACATTTTCGGGCAATAGGCACATTTTGGTATAACCAATATGAAGGGTATGACTTTTCAATAGGCAACTTTTGGTATATCTAATTTGAATGTTTGTGACTTTTCAATAGGCACCTTTGGTATATATATTACAACTTATCTTATATATACCTATACATACAACACAAATTAATTTAGGGACACAATATTCTCTCTTATTTATTCCCACCAAAAACTAATAAATAAAACAACATTTCTTTCTTCTGTCTAACTAATAAAACTTTGTGCTATTTCTTTTAATATCATTTTTTAAAAAAAATTCATGCATTTTTGCTTACTACTCCAACTAAAAAATGATGTGTTTTGTTTCCCCTGAAACTCATCCAGTAGATATTCCCGTGCATTGCACGGGTTAGGAACAAGTTTATATATATATATATATATATATATAAAGAGGTATATTCATTATAAATTCAAAATGTATTCAACTAATGACTAATTTAATAATTACTTATGTAATAATATTTAATAAAGTTAATTAAATAAATCAAATTAACATATGTTTAAAATACACATTCAAATTGATTAAATTCGAAGTGATAATCTTTGTCTTATGAGCCAAAATAATAATTTATTATCATTATATTCATCATCATGCCTAGTCAACTCCATCTAACTTAATGTTGTCATCATCATTCTAGTGTATACAACAACTTTTATGTCACAATTTTTGTTGCAATTTTAACGTGGTCAATTTTGAGGGGTTGTCTATTACTTCATACTAGTCGCGGACCCGCGCGTTGCGCGTGTTTATTTTATTTTTTATGATCATGTTATTATTTGAAATATTTTTGAATGTACTACTACTTAAGTTGCATTATATATGTATAAACAATATATTGTAGGATTCATGATGATAGAAGGTATTGTCTTGGAATTAGATGTGGAAAGGATACAACTATAGTTGGCCTTGTAGTCAGTCCAGAGCTGATCATCCGTCTTCCCAAGTTAGTAAAATTTAATTAACTTAAAATTAGATAGAAAGGATTTTATAAATCGAAGTTAGCATCATGCTAGGTGAAAACTTTAGAGGACTGTCATTAAGTTGTTGCAAGTGTTTTTAAATAAATATTAATAATAAAAAAAGATCTATTCTTTTAAAGATAGAGATTAGTATTATAAATAGGATGAGGAAATTTTATTGTATTATGCTATTTGGAAACATAATTTCTACCAAACTCGGTTGGCTAATTTGTACATTTCCAAGTCAATTGAGCACATTTTTCATGTTACATGTAATTCTTCATTTCCATATGGGTAAGGGCATTCACGATCCCAATGACCCACTCCATTTTTCTTGCATGCTTGGTTTTTTGGGATGTGAAATGTGTTTGTTCCAAAAACTGTATGTTGAAGGATTTGTTGATAGTTTTGCAGCAATTGTTTTCCATCTAGTTGGTTCAGAATTGATAATAGTAATTGTATTCCTTCATTATTTGATTCACATAGCAATGCAATTGTCAGTCCATACTTTGTGATAGGTTTTTAGACCCCTTAAAACAACAATTGGATTAACCTAGTTAATTAGCCAAGTGATTAACTTAGTCATATTATGAAATTCTAGGTTAAAACAATCAAACAATCATATCAAGATATAAAGCAGCGGAAAAGTAAAGACCACAAGATATGATGACCCAAGAAACCACGCGGTAAAAACCTGGGGAGGATTTGACCTAGCTATCCTCAAGGTAAACCTGAATCCACTATGAAAGAATCGAAGTTCATACAAAAGGACTTACAAGTTCCCCGCTTGACTTCCTAATGCTACCCACTAGTAGAACTTACTGACACGACCACGTGCAAGCTCCGAATCCACGGACTCCTTCTTTCTTGGATTCTCCAATAAGATACAAGCTCCCCGCTTGTTTTTCTTCAAGCTCCAATGGCAGTAACTGAGTTGATCATCAAGATGTTGGAGTAATCTCTACCTTGGAAACCCTAAGCTTTGTTGATAGGTTATTTAGACCCCTTAAACACACAAATTGCGTAGCCTAGATTAATTAGCCAAGTTGTTACTTAGTCAAATTATGCAATTCTAGGTTAAAGCAATTCAATAATCATATCAAGAATAATAATGCAGCGGAAAATAAATAACACAAGATATGATCACCCAGGAAACCACTCGGTAAAAACCTGGGGAGGATTTGACCCACCGATCCTCAAGGCAAAACAGAATTCACTATGAAAGAATTGAAGTTCTTACAGAAGGACTACAAGCTCCCCGCTCGACTTCCTAATGCTACCCACCAGTACGAACTTCCTGACACGACCACGCGCAGGCTCCGAATCCACGGACGACTTCTTTCTTGAATTCTTCAATCAGCTACAAGCTCCTCGCTTGTTTTTCTTTTAAGTTCCAATGGTTGCAACTATAATGATCTTCAAGATGTTGAAATTATCTCTACCATGAAAACCCTAAGTTTTGTGTAAAGGAAAGCTCCTCAAAGATCTCACACGAGATTCACACAAAACAGCAATGTATGAGCAACAAAGCAATATGGACAACCTCCAAAAACGTGGCTAGGGTTTAGTTTATATACCTAGGGTAAAAACACAAAACCCTAAATGTTTAATGAAGTAGGGCTGAGTTGGAGATTCTGCAGAAAATTCAACCTGTGCGATTTTCGATCGATCGAGTCTATTCTTCGATCGATCGAGCCAAGCTGAAAGTCACAAATACTTCTGCAGCCACTCGATTCCAACTTTACAATATTAAACCAACTTTGAGCAAGTCTAAACAAGAGTAAATACAATGTTTTGATCATGGTTTGCCAACATTACAAATTAGAGTTCTAAATACATAAAATCCTAAGCCCTTAGAACCTAACAAACTCCCCCTTTGGCAATCCGTGACAAAACCCTAATCAACAGCTCAAAGTTTTACAAATAAAAAGCCCTTTACAAAGATAATGCTCATAAAATCAAATTCAGCCTAACTACTATCCATCAGTTGCAAGTGTAGACAGCAGCTTAGTTGAATCAACCTGTATAGTCCTGAAATACTCAACAAACACATAAACGCATGTGTGACAGAAAAGAGTAAAACAACAGGTATAACATTCTTGTAAGATTCACACAACACAAAATAAAGACATATCATGATGATCAAGTCATAGATATAAATCAATACGCAGTGAATCAACAAGAATCAATAAACAATAACATGTATATCAATCAATGTTACTCCCTCTAACATGAATATCCCAAAAATAATGATATACACAATGAAACACCTAGATACCATCTAGAAACAAAAAAAATCTCCCCCTAACAACAAAATCTCCCCCTAACAACAAAATAACCCACTCCCCCTTTTTGTGACGGAATGCCAAAGAGCAATCACAGGTCGCCATCAAAAGGAGGTGGTGAGGGTGAATGAAGATGTGCTAAATCAACTCGTAGAGCACGAATCTCGTCCAACAAGTCCACCAAAATCTGACCATGAGCCGCCTGAACGGTCATGACAGTCTCTAAAGTACGACGAATATCGAAGTCAGCCGAAGGAGGTGGAGGGACATCAGCAGCAGCAGCAGCATCACCTACAGGATCATGAATATCCTCACCAGCAAGACCTGCAGAGGAAGAAGGAGGAGGAGGTACGCTACCAGAGGGCTCAGACCTAGGGTGTTCAGAACCAGCTCGAAGATGAGCGGCCCTCTGTCTAAGAAAAGACGCACCTATAGGAGCTATCACATAAACAGGCTCAGAGGAAGGAAAGCCACTAAGATCAAGATAAAGAAGAATCCTATGAATAAAAATAGGATGAACAAGAGCATGTGAAGAAGAAGAACTCCTATAAACATCGTTCAAAGAACGAAGAAAAAGATGGGGAAAACTGATAGGAGCATCAGTAACTAAGGCATACAAAAATACACACCTCTCAAGTGGAATGGTGTGCACATGAGAAATGGGCCAGAGAGAATGACAAGCTATCCTAAAGAAAAGATAGTGTAACCCGGAGAACTCAGCAGAAGTGATCCTAGGATCAGAACCCCACTGGACAGTAGTACCAGTGATGTAAGACAAAACGCCGCTCAGCTCGGGAGACTCATCGTATGGATAGACAGGATGCTGGACCAATGGTACCCCTAGAGCATCAGCCACTATCTGAGGAGTAATGGTGTACTCTACGCCTCGTATCCAACTCTTAACTAGAGTGTTGGAATCATAGATGCGGATAGAGATGTTCGAATAGAACTCTCTAATCAAGGCAGAGGGTGGAGGGGGATCAGAGACATCCACCAGAGGTAACCAACCTCGACGCTCAAAATTTACCCTAATGGCAAGATCAAGCTCATCTAGCAACACAGAACGCTCAGCCCAAATCCGTCTCCTAAGGTTAAGCCTCTCAAATATCTCTTGGTATTTCTCACTCGGAAACTTCTCACGGTCAAAGGAAGGGGGGGACGGAGAAGAAGAATGAATAGACCTACGGGCTCTAGTTTTCCTAGGCATGATGCTAAGGAAAGGACAGAGACACAAAGAGAAAACCAAAAAAAAAAAAAAAACAAAACCAAAGGCAGACTGCAAGTTAGCACAAAAACAATAGAATTAAAATCTATATGATTCATGAGCAGATACCATGTCATGATGCATGTACTAATGCAGTGATTAATTAAGTTCAATTGAGATTAAATTGACGAAATTGGCTTGAACATGAGATTTTCTTAATAAAAACCCCAAAAATTTAAGAAATTGAAAAATTTTAAAATCAAATGATGAATTAGGCATCACAAAACATAACACATAGTTTATAATGCTTAAATCCATCAATCCAACAAGCCAATTGCAACAAATTTAACCCAATTTCACAAAATCCCCAATTCGGATCAAGAACAAAACCCTAGATTTTTCAATTTTTTACCAAACACAAAATTGATCAAATTAACAGGAAAGAATCATGTTTGTGAAGTGTCCCCACAAAAACCCAATGATCAATTGCATATAATATGGCATGAATCAAGAGAAAAATCAAAAAATACAATGTGCGAAAATCGCCCCTTAAATGCATGAAAAAATGCATGAAATGATGAAAAATAAAACAAAATGAAGGGCAAAAGGGTCTTACCGGCTTGAGGAGAGAGAGATTGTGCAAAGACTTCGGAAGAAAACGACAAAAAATCACAAAAACAAGCTTGCCCACGCGGAGAGAGAAAGAAGGTTTGAAAAGTTTTGAAATAGTAACTTTGAAAAAATCAGAAAAGTGCCTTTTAAAAAAACCTTTTTCACGATATTCGATCGATCGAAAATTACATTCGATCGATCGAATGTGACAGTCATTTTAGAACAATCTAAAGCACTTTTTCGATCGATCGAAAATCAGGCTGGATCGATCGAAATGGGCAGAAGCTCACTAAATTTTGAGAAAAAAATCAAGTTTTGAAAGATGCAAACCTTAGATTTTAAAACAACTCCTCAAAGCATTAAATTGTAAAAACAACATGCATGAGTATGAGATGGAATGATTTTTCAAAAACCCAAAATTTGAACCCAAATTTTCTCAAAAACACATTTCAATCATTCTTCCGTTGAATTTTCTCAAGCAACAAAAATGTTGTGCACAAATCTCAAGATATTTTCAAAACTTGGTTGGTCAGACCATAAACACACATACTAGTATGTACAGTGTTTAACAACGAGTAACTTGTGTAGTGTGTGATACTAGCAAAAACTTGAGATACATGTGAGGTGATATGTGAATAGAAATCAAAAACAAAGTCTACACAATTCATCATATAGAATTCAAAAGAGACTATCACCTAAAGAGTTACATCATATAACTCCCACATCTCCTAGAACAAAAGCTTGCAATCATGTAAGTTTCTTGTATTTTTGCCTCTTAGCATGTGAAATATATTATGTGAAATGGCATCAAGCCTAATAATACACACCGGTTTGAATTAAGTGAATTGGCATCAAGCCTAATAGTACACACCAGTTTTAATTTAATTGAGGCATCACCTTATGTTCTTTTTGTGCACGTGTAACAAGTACACACAATCTTATGATATGCACTAAGGTGTTCATGATTGGCTAGTGAACAGTGGTGAGATGGTTATTTATGCCTTTCTCAAAAGAATCAAGTCCGACAGTCAAATAACATATGACTTCATGATTAAGACAAAGAGATTAAAAACCATACACATCTTTCCCACACAACATGCACTACAAAGTTTCAACTAGTCAAGTGCAATGAATAAGTTCATCAAAGTTAAACAAGGTACACAGAACATGACATGTGTCAAAAGATAGACCAACCTTGTTTTTCAAAAATCAAGAAAAATAGTGTCTAACATAATTTTTGCTTTCTCCTTTTTTTTTTTTTTTTTTATTATTAAAAGAGAAAACAAATAAATCCTAGAATGAAATGCATGAATGTAATGCAATGCAAGTCCTAGAAAAAAAAAAACAAAAAGACACAAACCAAAGAACAATGGTCACCACAGAATATAGCAATTAAGCACAAGGACCAAGAAAGCCAGAAGGGACTAGGGACACCGAAGCACACCAATGACTTGACGAAGAGTCTCAAACTTACTCCCATCAAGAGGTTTGGTGAAGATGTCAGCATTTTGACGGTCAGTAGGAATATATTCAAGAATAACCACTTTCTTTTCAACTAAATCCCTAATGAAGTGATATCTAAGTTCAATGTGTTTGGTCTTAGAATGCTGAACAGGATTTTTAGAAATATCTATGGCACTAGAATTATCACAGTAAACAACCATGGTGTCTTAAGGAATCCCATAATCACTCAAAAGTTTCTTCATCCACAGAAGCTGAGAGCAACAACTCCCAGCAGCAATATATTCAGCCTCAGCAGTAGATAAAGAAACAGAATTTTGTTTCTTACTCATCCAAGCCACAAGATTGGCTCCAACATAGAAACACCCCCCAGTGGTGCTTTTTCTATCATCAGCATTCCCAGCCTAATCAGAATCAGAAAAACCAGCAAGAGATAAATTTGACTCTTTGCTATAAAACAATCCATAATCACAGGTTCCACTCACATATTTGATAATTCTCTTAACAGCATTTAAATGAGAGACCTTAGGATTAGACTGAAATCTAGAGCAAACACCAACACTAAAAGAGATATCAGGACGACTAGCAGTTAAGTACAAGAGACAACCAATCATGCTTCTGTACAAGGTAACATCAACAGACTCACCTGATGGATCAATTGTTAACTTCACATTAGCAGCCATTGGTGTTCTAGCATGAGCAGCCTTGTCCAGTCCAAATCTCTTGACCAAATTTCTTGCATATTTAGCTTGATTGATGTAGATTCCTGACTCTGTTTGCTTTACCTGCAATCCCAAAAAGTAAGTTAATTCACCAAACATGCTCATCTCAAACATCGCCTTCATTTCATCTGCAAAAGAATGAGCAAGAGAATCATTAGTAGCACCAAAAACAATGTCATCAACATAAATTTGAGCTACAACAAAACCAGTCTTATCCTTTCTTATGAAGAGAGTTGTATCTGCAGATCCCCTTTTGAATCCATGCTCAGTGAGATATGCAGTCAATCTAGCATACCAAGCTCTAGGAGCTTGTTTCAAACCATAGAGAGCTCTCTTTAACTTGTATACGTCATCCGGTCTATGAGGATCCATAAATCCCTTGGGTTGCTCAACATACACCTCTTCTTGTAACATCCCATTTAAGAAAGCACTTTTGACATCCATTTGATACAACTTGAAGTTTAGATGACTTGCAATGGCCAACAGTATCCGAATGGATTCCAATCTTGCAACTGGTGCAAAGGTCTCATCAAAGTCAATTCCTTCCACTTGTGTGTACCCTTGTGCAACAAGTCTTGATTTGTTTCTAATCACGGTGCCATGTTCATTTGACTTGTTCTTAAAGATCCATTTAGTTCCAATCACATTTACATTTTCTGGCCTAGGAACTAATTCCCATACATCATTCCGAACGAATTGGTGAAGTTCTTCATGCATGGAATTTACCCAATCAGCATCCTGAAGTGCTTCATCTACCTTCTTCGGTTCATACTGGGACAGATAACATGAGTGAGTGATCACATTCAAGGCTTTTGATCTCAATCTCATGTTGTCATTCAGATTACCCAATATATTTGTGGAAGGATGGTTCAATCTCACTCTAGAGGAAGGGCGTTTAACAAGAGATGTTGTGGTATCTTTCTGTTCAGATGGAGGACTGAGCTCACTTTGTACTTGTCGAGTGCCATGAACTGGAGTGGATGGTTCTGAACTTGATGGTACTAAGACTGTATCATTCAACACAAGCAACTCTTCCTCACTATGTTTCCCAACATACTCAGTAAGAGGAGACTCATTAACCTCTAAAGACTTATTTTGAGCAGGAACAGTGCTTTCTGAAGATGCTTCTGAACATACTTCATCATTTATCACAACATTTGAAGATTCCATGACTGTTTTGGTTTTCAGATTGTACACTCTATAAGCTCTACTAGTGGAAGAGTATCCTAGAAAGTATCCTTTGTCACTCTTTGCATCAAACTTTTCTAGGTTCTCTCTATCACGTAAAATGTAACAGTCACTGCCAAATATCCTGAAATACTTGACAACAGGTTTCTTCCCTCTCCAGAGTTCATAGGGAGTCTTCTTGGAGTCAGGTCTAAAATACACCCGGTTGAGTGTATGGCAAGCAGTGTTGACAGCTTCTCCCTAGAAGGACTTTGGCAACTTTTTGTTGTGTAGCATGACTCGTGCCATTTCCTGAACAACTCTGTTTTTCCTCTCCACAATCCCATTCTGTTGAGGTGTCTTGGGTGATGAGAACTCTTGGTGAGTGCCTTGATCATTGCAGAAAGTCGCCAGCTTGGTATTCTCAAATTCTCTTCCATGATTACTTCTGATTCTGGCTATCACAGTATCTTTCTCAACCTGCAATTTCTTGCATAGATGTATCATCTTCTCAGGAGCCTCAGCTTTATCCTTCAAAAGCACAACCCAAGTATATCTAGTAAAGTCATCCACAACAACTAAAATATACTTCTTTCCACCCAAACTTTGAACTCTGGCAGGACCCATGAGATCAATGTGTAATAACTCTAAAGGTCTTGAAGTTTGAACACTAGTCACAGACGGATGCTTGGATTTTACTTGTTTACCTATCTGACATGGTCCACAAATGCACTTATCAATCTTTTCAAATTTAGGTAAACCAATAACTACCTCACACTTGGAAATCTTCTCTAACTGCTTATGACTGGTATGCCCCAACCGTTGATGCCACAAATCAACTTGATCAATCTTTGCACTAAAGCACTTGTTGTTTACACTTGGTGTTATGCCATAACAGTTGTCAGCTGTCCTTACACCAACAACCATACAGTGACCTCCTCCATCAAGTATCTCACATTCATACTTGGTGAAAAGAACATTTAATCCATTGTCGCAAATCTGACTTATGCTGAGTAAATTGGCCTTCAATCCATCAACATACCAAACATCTTCAAACACTGGCAATCCTGGAATGTCCACAGTACCAATGCCTCTGATCACAGATTTACTTCCATCTCCAAAAGTGACTGTCCCAATCTTTCCTTCAAAGAGTGTTTTGAATAAACCTTTATTTCCTGTCATGTGCCTGGAACAACCACTATCCAAATACCAAAGACAAGAATCACGTGCCTTTAAGGCGGTTAAAGCAGTATAACATACATAATTCTTATCACATGTGATTATGCCAATATACTTAAGGAAAGATTTAACAAGCACAACAAAAGGCAAAGATAGCAAATAGATAAGTTGACAGATAAGCAGAATAATTTTCCAAGAATCCATGACAACAGGGGTCAAGGATCAGCTCAGAGATTAAAAATCTCAAACACAAGAGCTACCTGCTCTGATACCACTTGACAGGTTATTTAGACCCCTTAAACACACAAATTGCGTAGCCTAGATTAATCAGCCAAGTTGTTACTTAGTCAAATTATGTAATTCTAGGTTAAAGCAATTCAACAATCATATCAAGAATAATAATGCAGCGGAAAATAAATGAACACAAGATATGATCACCCAGGAAACCACACGGTAAAAACCTGGGGAAGATTTGACCCACCGATCCTCAAGGCATAACAGAATTCACTATGAAAGAATTGAAGTTCTTACAAAAGGACTACAAGCTCCCCGCTCGACTTCCTAATGCTACCCACCAGTACGAACTTCCTGACACGACCATGCGCAGGCTCCGAATCCACGGACTACTTCTTTCTTGAATTCTTCAATCAGCTACAAGCTCCTCGCTTGCTTTTCTTTTAAGTTCCAATGGTTGCAACTATAATGATCTTCAAGATGTTGAAATCATCTCTACCTTGAAAACCCTAAGTTTTGTGTAAAGGAAGTCTCCTCAAAGATCTCACACGAGATTCACACAAAACAGCAATGTATGAGCAACAAAGCAATATGGACAACCTCCAAAAACGTGGCTAGGGTTTAGTTTATATACCGAGGGTAAAAACACAAAACCCTAAACGTTTAATGAAGTAGGGCTGAATTGGAAATTCTGCAGAAAATTCAACCTGTGCGATTTTCGATCGATCGAGTCTATTCTTCGATCGATCGAGCCAGGCTGAAAGTCACAAATACTTCTGCAGCCACTCGATTCCAACTTTACAATATTAAACCAACTTTGAGCAAGTCTAAACAAGAGTAAATACAACGTTTTGATCATGGTTT
Organism: Quercus aquifolioides; assembly: GCA_019022515.1. Classification (NCBI taxonomy): domain Eukaryota; kingdom Viridiplantae; phylum Streptophyta; class Magnoliopsida; order Fagales; family Fagaceae; genus Quercus; species Quercus aquifolioides. The sequence goes on from JAFHAW010000276.1 coordinate 20,416, forward strand.
GCCAACATTACAAATTAGAGTTCTAAATACATAAAATCCTAAGACCTTAGAACCTAACATTTGTGTAATGGAAAGCTCCTCTAGATCTCACAAGAGATTGACACAAAACAGAAAATATGAGCAACAAGAGCTTAGAGAGGTTTGGGTATAAAACCCTAGATCCAAAAGAGGCATACTCTTCTCTCTCTTAAAAGTCTCAAAAACGTTTTAGGGTTTCCCTTATATATATGAGTGTTTTACTTGAACACCAAGACATTTAAATAGAGTTTGGGCTGAACTGGAACTCTGCAAAAAAACAAATCTGTACGTGGTTCGATCGATTGAGTCTAATTTTCGATCAATCGAGCCTTACAGATTTAGTCCAATAATTTCTGCAATCACTCGATTCCAATTTTACAAATAAACATACTTTGAGCAAGTCTAAACAAGACTAACAAACTGTTTTGATCATGGTTTGCCAATCATTACACATTAGAGTTCTAAATACATTAGTTCCTAAGTCTTTAGAACCTAACACTTTTGCATTTTTGTCTCCTTCTATGTTTGCTTGAAGAAAAATTTGTTTTCCCACTTTAGTTTGATTTTGTACAAAATATTTTTGAGCTCTGACCCAAAATAGTGCTTGTTTGTTTGTAGCCCTAAAGCATTGATGAATGAGTTTTTCTTCATCGTTTCGAAGGAATAATGGATTTTGGAGTAGTCCGGTTAGATTGATGTGGTGAAGAACTTTTTTCCTTTTGTTTAGCCGATTGAATCGCTTACAGCTGTTTTAAAAAAATGAAAAGACATATTAAGAAACTAATGCGATAGAAAAAATGAATTGGTGACAAAACATGACAATAATCATATACTAAGAATTATACATAAACATTATCATCATCACAATTGCAATATTTGATTGAAGAAGTTATAAATCTTTTTTATTTTAGAAATATAACAATGACTATAGAATTGCACACTACTTCACAGTAAAAAGTTAATCCAACGAGAAAATTGAAAGTTGGGATATATGGATCAACATTGTAATGAGAAAGAAAAAAATATATATATATCTATATATATATATATATAGATATCCACGTCACACTGATTATGTAACATCATTCATGACATGACTTTGGAATAAACCATCTATGTAATCCAGGAAACTTTAATGTGAAGGGCCATAGCCATAAAGAAAAACTTTGCATCTATTCGACCCCTAAGGAGTGTAATTTTTTTTTTTAATTGCAATATTTGATTGATGAAGCTATAAATATTTTTTGTTTTAGAAATATAACGATGACTATAGAATTGTGCACTACTTCATAGTAAAAATTTAATAAAAAGAGAAAATTGAAACTTGGGATATATGGATGAACATTGTAATGAGAAAGAAAAAAAAAAAAAAATATATATATATATATATATATACATATATCCGCATCATGTTGACTATGTAACATCATTCATGTCATGACTTTGGAATACACCATCTGTCTAACGCAGGAAAATTTAATGTGAAGGGTCGTAGCCATAAAGAAAAACTCTGCATCTGTTCGGCCCCTAGGGAGTGTATAAATTGTTTTTTTTTTTTTAATTGCAATATTTGATTGATGAAACTATAAATATTTTTTTTTTGTTTTAGAAATATAACGATGACTATGGAATTGTGCACTATGTCATAGTAAAAAGTTAATAAAAAGAGAAAATATAAGATTTCAGTATTTTGTGCCATAATATTGGATGTGGTTGATTGTGATTAGTAGGGAAAAAGTGGCCAGTTCTTACGAAAGTAACAAACATGAGATTTGAATTTAAAGTTGTGTACTTGATTTTGATGTTGCCTAAAAATTTTGGTGATTGTATTCCAACATTGGAAAATATTTTGAGCAATAAATCTGTCGGTAATTCATGTTGCATGCTCATTTTTGTGATTGTGGAAAGTGTATTTTTATGCTATTTTTGGTGTGTATTTTTTTGTTGTTTTGTTCTGTAAGATTTATGAGTGATTGTTGAATTTATTTGCAATTATTTTTAATTATATTTTTTTTTTTTTGGGTTTGTTTTTTGAATAGAAGCCTTTCATATACCCTTCTCTATAAATCTTAAATCCTGTAAATTATGTTTGACTGTTCAGTGTTCATTCGGTTTTTTTTTTTTTTTTTTGGCATATTTTATTTTTTTCATTTTTCATTTTCTATGGGGCTTTTCAAATTATCAAGTGGCTTTTGCCTTGCCAGCCATCAACTTTAAGTAAATAATCTAGTGGATGTATCTAATAACATAATGTTAAATCAAGTTGTGTAGGGTGTTAACTTTGTTTGATAGTGAAATGAAAGTTAGTTGGAACTTGGACACACTTGGAGATTTTGTAATTGTGAGGAGCAATGGGCAACCTGTTTACAATTTTTGTGTCATAGTTGATGATGCTACCATGGCTATATCACATGTTATAAGGTATTACGTCCAACCTCCTTAAAATTAAGGGAAATTTGCTATTTACCTGTCTGTAAACGTAGCAAGTTTACCATCTCTAATTTTGAATTTTTATTTACCCTGGTCGTGGTCCATGTTATGTTAAGACAACATATTCTTTCAAAACTTGCATTTTCAGGGCAGAGGAACGTTTACCAAATACTTTAAGGCAAGCATTGATATATAAGGTACTGTTAAAAATCTAAACCTTTTTCCTGCTTTTCCTTGCTTTTGGGTTCTTTTTTTTTTTAACAACAGAGAGAAACTGATTGTGGTCTCTATTACTCTATACATTATTCTACTACAAGCTCTGGGATTCTCAATGCCTTCTTTTGCAGCAAAGTAAATTACACCAAGTGGGGCTTTAGCATCATTTAAGATAGGATGCAATTTACCCCGTAATTGACAAAAGAATAAAAATTTAGCTTTCATCTAAAAATTATAAAAAGATAATAGAACACTGAACAATAAACGTTACTTTTATTAATTATGGGCATAATGCATAACCTTATTATTGTCAATATTATAATAAAATTAAAAACATTATTTGTGATGCAGAGTCATCCCTTATTCAAAGGCCAACTCCTAGTTCAGCTCACTCCATGTGAGCACTCCTTTAAATATAAAATAATCTAAGATAATTTTGAAACAGGTTGGGAGGGTCTGGGATTATGCAGTAAAATTATGCAGAATTATGCAAAAAACTTATTGCAAAAATTGAAACACCAAAAACAAATTTTGAAACAGGTTGGGAGGGTCTGGGATTATGCAGTAAAATTATGCAAAATTATGCCAAAAACTTACCGCAAAAATTGAAACACCAAAAACAATTTGCTTTGATTCTAAAACTCAATCCATGTTATACAATCATGAAATTGAAGCACGATCTAATATCAATTGTTGGAAGTGGATATCAATCTAAATGATGTAGTGTACAATGGTAAAATAAAATAGTTTTTTTCGCTGCCAAGGATTATGCAGTAAAATTATGCAAAAAGCTTACCTCAAAAATTGAAACACCAAAAACAATTTACTTTGATTCTAATATCAATTGTTGGAAGTGGATATCAATCTAAATGATGTAGTATACAATGGACGCATTAATGAGAAGTACAATCTGATCAATTCAAGAAATGGAGTCTTACATTTTGAAATACGTTGGAAGGTGATTTGAGACGTGCCACCAACACTTTATACTTCACTACTTCAAAGGCTTACATTCTTCCAATAAGCCACAACACATTAAAAAAATGAGACTTGAGATATTTCCAAATAAACCAAGGTAAAATAAAATAGTTTTTTTGGCTGTAAAATTATAGCACTATTGAAACGACATTCAGGAAATCTCACAAACACATCAATGGCATGCTAAGGATGCTCATCAAATATAAACACAAACAAACGAAAAAAAGGGTCTCATATTAATATAAACAGAGCATAAAAGTTTTGCACCCAAAAAAAAGAATTGAGATATAGAGATACCTCAACCAAAGTATTTATAAACCGTGTGGAAAGGAATAAAGGGAGGAAGAAAATCAGATAGGCAACCGTTACTGTGAAACGGTAGAGCAGGAAAGTGGATAGCTTTCAAACTCTCTGTTTTCTTACGCAATACTTGAAGGCTTCAACATTTTTTTTTCTTCCTCCCGTTAAGCTTCCCTCTACGTTACAATCTTCAAACTCTCTCTCTATGCTCACGTTTCTATTTGGTCACGCAAAACCTTGAACGCTTCCCCCCCCCCCCTCCCCCCTTTTTTTCTTTCTTCCAAACCAGCTTGAACGATTTATATTTTTAATTTCTTTTTCCTTTAAGCTAAACTGAAAAAGCTTTGGGTTGGCTTGATAGCGGAACTAAATAAATAAGAAGTGGGCTAGATTAATTATACAAATTTATTATTGGGTGATAGTGGAAGTAAATAAATAAGTGGTAGCCTGCATTTATAGGGCTGAAAATTGTAAAAACCATTTAAAATTGAAGGGAAAATTATATATATATATTTTTGAAGAAAATGACGTGGCAACTGATGTGGCGCAACGTGAGAGCAGTAACATTAAACGCTACGTTTCAGCTTTTAGTAATATATAGATGAAGCCACTATGTTTTCTCCATCATTCACAAGCAATTACATTAGAGTTGTAGCACAAGTTGTATTTACTAGACTTTTTCCGTGAGATAAGTATTACCGTGAACACAAACTCAATAATAGACCCACGTGAAAGTCTTAAAATTCAATCACGAGTTGACACGTAAGAATGATGTGTGAATTTTGGTATGGAAAGGAGATTGTCCCTAGCATTACTCATCCAAAAATTACATGGATCTGCATTGATAGCATCTGGAAATTATTTTGTAGCGAAACTATAGCATTACTGTGCATTTCATGGGCCATTTCCTGTTATAATGTAGTTTTACGGGACTTTCTAGTCAATTTGGGTTTAAAACAAGCATCTGAGACAATCTCTTCTATAAGGTTTCTTCATTCTTAAGACAAGCTTATCGTACAAACCCTGCACCCGTAATTAATTGAATCCTAAGCCTTCACTTTTGAACGTAACAAAACAACCATCAAGTCCCAAGATTTTTAATCCCTTCAGCGGATATATGGTAATAGAAACATCTTGGGTTATGTTTTGTTTTCCTCATCTGTAATTTATAACGTTGTGTATAAAGTGAGCAGATTAAAATTAATTTTAATTTTACATTTCCAAATATCAAATTCAGTGTGGTCACTAAATTAGATATTGCAAAAATTTCACTGGGCCATATAAGAGCCTATAAATTCTTGAGGTATTGACTAACTAATTCAACAATAAGCCACCCTCCAAACAGCTCAAATTAGGTCCGCTAGTTTACAGCCACAAGAAAATTTTGGTTAGGTCCAAACTTGCTTAGTTACGTTTGTGGAAATTTCTTTTTCCCTTGAGAGCTTGTCATCCATGAAGGTGTCAATACCTTTATCATGCAATGTGCCATTCAAATAACTCGTAAAACCATTACGAGTATCTTCACCTCTAAAACTCAAGTACATATCATATCTGTATTGGTGACTGAAAGTGAAATTGGAGTTTTGTTTGCTAGTTTGAAAAGCCATAGTGATTTGGGTAGACACTAGAAAAGATTTAAAAGAAAGAGGAAAAAAGAAAAATATGCAATGAAATTGGAATTGTAAGAATATAGGTGAGACTTTCTAAATGGGTTTTTGGACGAAATGGGTAAATAACCATAAAATCCCAACTATGTAATTAGTAGTTCCGATTCCAAAACTATATTATTTACTAGCATCTCGATTCTAAAAGACTCGATTTTGGCCTATAAATCGAGTATCAGAGACTCGATTTTCATAGTCTAATCACGTCCAACGTGGCATATGTTTCCACGTGGCGACCACTTGGAAATCGAGTCTCTAAGACTCGATTTATAATCCAAAAGAATTAAAAAAAATTTGAAGTTTCAAGTCACCCATGTACAAGCCGAAATACCCAAAAAAAATTCAATCAAATCAGAGAGAGAGAGAAAGAATCTAAAGCTCACCTCATCAGAAATACAATTAGATGCTTACCTCACCAGCGCGGCTTGGGTCATGCGCGGCCTGGGCTCGCGCTGGCCTGGCTCGCACGGTGTAGCTGAGGGCGACGCCGGTGTTCAGTTCTGGTTTTTTTTTTTTTTTTTCCTCTCTCTTTCTGTTCTGATGAGAATATAAGAAGAAGATGCAAGATTTTTACTTTTAATAGGGTTTTCCACGTAGTCGCCACGTGAAAAAAATGTCACATCAGACGTGAACAATCCATGAAAATCGAGTCCCAAAAACTCGATTTATAGACCCTAAATCGAGTCTCTTAGACTCGAGATGCTAGTAAAAAATATAGTTTCAAAACCTTAACTACTAACTAGATAGTTAGAAAAAAAAAAATTAGTTACCTATTTTCGCCTGGGTTTTTCAAAGAGAGAATGGTAATGGTAGAGTTAAGAAATTGGATGTTGGTTACGGTGAGGCCAATAAGATAATGTGATAGTCAAATGTGAAAATAGTAAAATACTAGCTGGCGAATTTCATAGTTGGTGACCAAACGCGGAGACCGAGAAGACTTGGGACACAGGAGGAAAGTGGACAGAAATTTCTTGGGTACGCACCTATTTTTGGAGTGTACTGTGAATTCATTTTCAAACTTTTAAGAAAGGCAGACACAATTTCTTTCTTCATTATGTTGGTTACGGTGAGGCCAATAAGACAATATGATAGTCCAATGTGAAAATAGTAAAATACTAGCTGGCGAATTTCATAGTTGGTGGCCAAACGCGGAGACCGAGAAGACTTGGGACACAGGAGGAAAGTGGACAGAAATTTCTTGGGTACGCACTTATTTTTGGAGTGTACTGTGAATTCATTTTCCAACTTCTAAGAAAGGTAGACACAATTTCTTTCTTCATTATGTTGGTTGCGGTGAGGCCAATAAGACAATATGATGGTCCAATGTGAAAATAGTAAAATACCAGCTGGCGAATTTCATAGTTGGTGGGGCCAAACGCGGAGACCGGGAAGACTTTTATCCCCCATGAAAAAACTAAATGGAAAGTCGCTAGCACTCTGATTCATTTTCAAACTTGGGACACAAGAGGAAAGTGGACAGAAATTTCTTGGGTAGACACAATTTCTTTCTTAATTATTTGGCTTGAGCTTATAAGCTTAGTTTTTTGTTTTTAATTTTTTGTACAGCTTTTGCTCATATTTTCAAATTTTTTTAAAGATACAAACGTACTTTAGTACACTTTTAGTAAAAAAATTTCAGCAAAAAGTTAAATAAGTTATTCCTAAACAGACACTCAGCCTGTTTGGTTTACTCCTAACTCAAAACTCAATTCTCAAATCTCATTTCTCATCGCTCAAACTCAGTTTTCATATCTCATATCTCTATCTCTACTTTTTCCTTAACTCTATTTTATTTTTGTTTGGTTTCAAATCTGGACGAGTTTAACTCAAAATTTTGACAAAGTGGTGAAGCTCATGTACTGTGCAGATCAGAACAGTAACATGTCTCTCTCCTCCATCTCTTTCATTTTATTTCCCTTTCCTCTCCTCTTTCACGAAGCTTGAAACATTGAAACCTTTCTCCTCCCATTTTCGGCCTCTACCACCTCCAACAACCCACAAACTCACCAATTGCAATTCTCAAATATCCAACCCACCGCCATAGCATCCACCACAGTACAAATCACCAAAAATCAAACCCATCCACCATAGCAGATCCACCAACACCTTCAACATCACAGCAAATTCTTTTACATATATATATATATATATATATATATAATGAAAATAAAAATAAAAAGAAACACCAGAAAAAATTACCTCACAAAATCCACAACTCCAAGCCCAAAAAGCACACCTTAACCCGATTAAAACGTAAATTACAACTGAAATCGAAGCCCTCTACCATCTTTGCCATCATCGCATGAAGAAAAAGAAAAAATGAAGAAGAATAATAAGAAGCTGAGAAAAGAAACCAGAGTAAAGAAGAAAGAAAGAAAAGAAAAAAGAAAAAAGAGAAGAAGATGAAAGAACCCAGTCGTGAAAAGAAAAAGAGAAGCAGCTGAAAGTACCCAGCTTGAAGAAGAAAAGAAAGAAAGAAAAGGGAGAGAAGAAATATCAGTACGGTGGTGAGAAAAAGTGAAGAAGAAAAAGATGTTTGAGCACATGGATGGGTCTCATAATCATCAAATATTTACAAAAATACCTGATATCTCAGTGAGATATCAGAATTTGGAAACTCCTAAAATCTGTTTTCAATTCTCATAACTCTAACTCAATTTTTTTGAGTTTTGAGTTATGAAAACCCAACTCAAAAACTAAACCAAACAACATTCTTTGAGTGGGTCCCACAATTTTTGAGTTTTGAGTTACCAAAACTGAGTTATATAACTCAAAACTCCTCAAACCAAACAACCCCTCAATTTATATCTCACTTTTTTCTTTTTTCTTTTTGTTTTTTTGGGCAGAAGGGGAATTTGCATTCAAGTAAACAGAGACAGAAAATTTTGAGCAACGCCTAGATAAGTAGAATCCATTCAAATCAAAATTAAAAGCAAAATCTAAGTCCACGAGCAGACTTTCAAATAAAAGGAAATCTTGACTTTGTTGAGAACCCATCCCAGCAAGAGTGTCTGCAAGCTTCTCGGTAGCAGTGCTTAATACGAATTTAGTGAAACTGCGCGTCTCTCACTTTATCTTCTCTCTCATGAAACATCCTTTTTCTCATTTTCTCTCCCTCTATAATCTCATGTAACATCCTTTTTTCTATTTAAAGCTTCATGTTTGCCTTTTATGCCTCGTGTGATATCATGCATACAAGCAAACCGTTTGCTTAGAAAGGGATGCCAAGGATTCCTTGCTAGTGTAGTGGATTTACAAAGCAAAGAATTGGAGATAGGAGACATTACCACTGTGTGGGAATTTTCAGATCTTTTTCCTGATGATCTACTTGGATTGCCCCCAGATCATGAGGTTGAGTTCTCTATTGACCTCCTTCCTGTTACTGCATTTATTTCTAAGGCACCATGTAGAATGACACCCATAGAGTTGAAGGAAGTTAAAGAGCAATTGGAAGAATTGCCAGATAAGGGGTTTATTCATCCTAGTGCCTCTTCTTGGGGAGCTCCAATTTTTTTTGTTAAGAAAAAGGATGGGCCTATGAGGTTGTGTATTGATTACCGTGAGCTTAATAGAGTTACCATTAAGAATAAATATCCTTTGCCTCGTATTGATGACTTATTTGACCAGTTGCAAAGAGCACAAGTATTTTCTAAGATTGATCTTCATTCTAGTTACCACTAGTTATAGATTAAGGGTGAGGACATACCAAGGACGGCCTTTCGAACTAGATATGGTCATTATGAACTTTTAGTTATGCCGTTTGGATTAACTAATGCCCTTGCTACTTTTATGGATTTGATGAATAACGTATTTCATGAGTACTTGTATCAATTTGTCATTGTGTTTATTGATGATATTTTGATTTATTTTAAGAGTCAAGAAGTGGATGAAGAATACTTGAGGATTGTTTTACAGATCCTAAGAGAAAGGAAGTTATATGCTAAATTAAAGAAATGTGAATTCTAGTTGAATCAAGTAATGTTCTTGGGTCATGTGATATCTAAGGATGGAATTACGGTGGATCCTAATAAGATAGAAGCAATGGTTAATTGTGATAGGCCTATAAATGTGAGTGAGGTTAGAAGTTTCTTGGGTCTTGTTGGTTACTATAAAAGATTTGTAGAGGGATTTTCCCGCATTGCAGCTCTTTTGACACAATTAACTCAGAAGAATGTTAAATTCGAATGGAAGGAAGAATGTGAGAAAAGTTTCGAAGAGCTAAAGCGGAGATTGGTCACAGCTCTAGTGTTAACTATCCTTTCAGGTACAAAAGGTTTTGTCAGTTATAGTGATGTTTCTCATAAGGGACTTGGTTATGTGTTGATGCAAAATGGGAAGGTTGTGGCTTATGCCTCTCATCAGTTGAAAAATGAGGAGAAAAATTACCCTACTTATGACTTGGAGTTGGCCATAGTTGTTTTTACTTTGAAAATTTGGGGGACATTATTTGTATGGCCGGGGAAAGATATGAGATTTTCACTAGATCATAAAAGTTTAGAATATTTATTTAACTAGAATGTGATAAATATGGGACAATGGAGATGGTTGGAACTGGTTAAGGATTATGATTGCTCTATTAACTATCATCCTCGTAAGGCTAATGTTGTGGCTGATGCTCTTAGTAGAAAGCCTTCAAGTTTTTTAGCTTCTTTGCTAACCACTCAAAAGGATATTATTCTTGAACTTGAAAGGATGGTGGTTGTTACAGGTCATTCTGAGGCCAATCCAACTAGTTTGAGTGTTCAACCAACTTTTGTAGAAAGAATTAAATTGTTATAGGCCGATGATCCACATTTAAAGAAAATCATGGATGAGGTGCGTAGTGGAAAGAAATCTGAATTTTCTATCTCTAAGAATGGTATTTTGAGATTTGGGAGTAGACTTTGTGTGCCAAATGATCCATTGATTAAAAATGAGATTCTAGAGTAGGCTCACTATCCTCCATATACAATACATCCAGGTAGTACAAAGATGTACCATGATCTTCGTGAAAACTTTTGGTGGAATAATATGAAAAGAGAGATTGCTCACTTTGTAGGGCAATGTTTGACTTGTCAGCAAGTTAAGGTGTTGCACCAACAACCCTCAAGTTTGTTGCAACCACTTCCTATTCCCCAATGGAAGTAGGAGAGAATCACTATGGATTTTGTTTCAGGATTGCTGAGATCTCCTAAGGGCCATGAAGCTATTTGGGTGGTTGTTGATAGAATGAAAAAATCAGCTCATTTTATCCCTATTCGGATGAACTACTCCCTTAATCAGTCAGCTTAGCTTTACGTTGATGAGATTGTGAGACTTCATGGAGTACCTGCTTCTATTGTTTCAAATAGAGATTCAAGGTTTACTTCTCATTTTTGGGGTGGTGTGCATATGGCCTTGAGTACTAGATTGGATTTCAATACAGCTTTCCATCCTCAGACAGATGGACAGTCTAAAAGGACTATTCAAACTCTAGAAGATATGTTGAGAGCATGTGTTTTGGATTTTAAGGGGAGTTAGGCTAGTAACTTACCTTTGGTGGTGTTTGCTCATAATAATAGTTACCATTCAAGTATTAGAGCGGCACCTTATGAAGCTTTATATGGGAGAAAGTGTAGATCCCCAATTTATTGGGATGAGATTGGAGAATGAAAAATCTTGGGGCCAGAGATTATTTAGAGGACTTGTGAAAATGTAAATCAGATTCGTGATAGACTATGAGCAGCCCAAAGTAGACAGAAAAGCTATTATGACATTAAAAGGAAGGCTTTGGAACTTGAAATTGGAGATAAAGTTTTCCTACGGGTTTCACCTATGAAAGGAGTAATGAGATTTGGCAAAAAGTGTAAGTTAAGCCCTAGGTTTGTAAGGCCTTTTGAGGTATTGGAGGGAGTGGGTGAAGTTGCATATAGAATTGCCCTACCACCTACCCTGTCAGGAATTCATAATGTTTTCCATGAGTTTATGTTAAGGAAATGCATTCTTGACCCTTCACATGTATTGAGCTATGAGCCTCTTTAGATTAGAGATGATTTTTCTTATGAAGAAGTTCTGGTAGAGATCTTGGATCGTAAGAAGCAAGTGCTACACAATAGAACAATATCTTGGTTAAAGGTGCTTTGGAAGAATCATTCAGTGAAAGAGGCATCTTGGGAGTGTGAGGATGATATGTTGTCAAGATACCCAAACCTTTTCCAGGATCAAGGTACGTAAAAATTTCGAGGGCGAAAATTTTATAAGAGGGGAAGAATGTAACGTCCCAACTTTAAAAAAAAAAAAAAAAAAAAAAGGTGTTGGGGGGGGGGGGGGGGGGCATGGTCAGATTTTTATTTGCATTCACACGTGCCCCCCACCTACCCACCATTCCCCACCACTCATTTTCACACCATCTCTTTTCTCTCTTTTGCTCGGCCATCTCTTTTCTTCCTTTCATTTTCTTTCTTTTCTCTTCACTTACACATTCATTTCCCATACTCTCCCATCGGGTTCCACTCCAAACCACAGTCTCCACCATCATTTTTCCGGCAAAATCACCAGAAAATCCTTAGAAACCTCTAAGCATCTTCATCTTTTATTTGAGGTAAAAGTTTCTAATCTTTTTGGTGGGTTTATATGCTTTTGCTTGAGGTTCTTTAGTCTAAGTTTTGATAATGATATTCATGTGATTTATGAGATTTGGAAGTGATATTCATGTGTTAATATGTATGGGTTTGTCTTGGTGGATTTATTTGATGAGTGGGTTTATGATTTTTACAATGGTGATTATCTAAGTGGTGAAGATTTGGGGGTTTTGGCTTTTTAATGTGAAATAAATGGTGAATATAATTTTTATTGATTATTTGGAGCTAGTTAAAGATTCAAATTGTTTGTCTTGGGGAATATTATGATTTTTGGTATCATGGGTCTCTTGTTGATGTGGTGTAAATCTTGTGAGAACTACTTATTAAATGTTGAAGTTTTGATGTTAGAGATAATACCTTGAATGATTTATGAGAATAAGTTGGAGTCTATGCCTTGTAATTCTATTTGGTTGAGAAACTTTGGAAGTGGAAAATATTTTTTGTGAGGTTAAATACTAGGCTTGCCTAATTAAGTGCTTATTTGGCAATTCCTAATTTGTAGCTAGATACAATTTCAAGTTTTATGCTTATGGTGATAGGTTTGCTTGATATGGTTTAGGTTCTAACTAATTTCCTTTGGAGCTTGAAGAATTAGGCTTTTTGTGAGTTGTAAGGTAAGTAGCTTTTTAATGGGATATTTGGAATATAATTTTGGGTTAGGCTGCGTTTGTTTTAGTGTAAAATATTTTCCGGGTGTAAAATAATTTCAGGTGAAAATATTTTCCGAGTGTAAAATAATTTCAGGTGAAAATATTTTCGGGAAAGGAAAATATTTTCTAGTGTTTGGTTGCATTTTAAAAATTATATTAGAAAACAATTTTCAGTGTTTGGTAACATTTTGAAAATGCTGTTTTCCTACAAATTTTTCACATTTTCTCAGCTTCCAAACAATTTTAATATCACAAAATTGCAATATGTAAACTTTTAAAGAAACAAAAATCAAAACAAAACCATTCTCAATACACAAAACCATTCGGTCAAACTGAGAGAGAGAGGAGGAAGAGAGAGTGATTGCAAATCAAGGGAAAGGGAGAGGTAGATCAAGAAAGAGAGAGATCGGTCATAGGTGGGTCATGGGCGACGAGACCGGTCCAACGGCGGTAGGCTTCAGGCGGCGCCGAGATTGAGACGAAAAGAGTTTGATCTAGAGGACGGCAAGACGATCTCCCCAGCGCGATCTTACCGGCGCGAGCTCAACGGTGCATCTGGGCTTGGGGCGGTGGGCTGAGCTTGACGGTGCAAGCTTGATCTCACTCTCTCCAGTCTCTCTCCGTGCTCTCTCTCACTCTCTCTCTCTTCGGTGTCTGAGTTCGAAAATGGTTTGAAGTGAAAATAGAAATGTAAAATGATTTCCGGGTCAAAGCCTAATATTTTACAGTCAATGAAATGCTTTTCTAAAAAATTCTACTTTCCATGCACAACCAAACACACGGTGAGGTGTAAAATGATTTCCTGAAATGGTTTTACACTGAAACAAATGCAGCCTTAGACACGTTTTTTGAAACTACTTATGGAAACTATATTTTCCTGAAAACTATTGTGTCGTAACCTTAAATGTATATGACTATTTATGAAAAGCGCATCGTATTTGGTATTGCATTTGGGGAAATTCATGGATTGTTGACATGAAAAATATGAGCATTTTTTATTTAATCTTTGGATTTTATGGTATACTAGGTATAGAGTAGCAACTTGTGAATAGTGTAGCAACATAGCTACAAAGGAATCACACATGATCGACTCTAGTGAACATTGTAATGGAAGGGGGAAATAGAATAATGTATTAAAAAACACACACACACACACACATCTGAGCAACCCAGATTTAAGATTTTAACATTTGGTTCATTTTCAAATATTCTAAAAAGATTAAACATACTAAAAACAAAACTGACCAAATAGGATCATGTTCTTAACTCTTCCAATTAGCAAGTAACAGTTTGTCAGTGCCATCCTCCTTTTGAAATCAAGACAAGTAAATGAGCATATCCATAAATAGAAGAATTCGCGAAAAAAGCACGGTAGGCTAATATGAAAGAAATTGTAACTAATCAAAGAATTCACCAAATTTAGACCCTAAGCCTCACAGTTGGTAACGTAAAAATCATGACAGCAATAAAATGTAGGTCCATAGCAGAATTTTGTGTTGTACTATCCTGAAACGGTTGCTTGTGAAATCTTTTTAAATTCATATAAAAGTTATTTTTAATGTGTTATAGAGTCGATCATGTGTGATTCCTTTGTTGCTATGTTGCTACACTATTCACAAGTTGCTACTCTATACCTTTCTTTTTAAATTCACAAGTTGCTACTCTATACCTACTCTATATCTGGCTACACTATTCACAAGTTGCTACACTATACAACTACCTAGCTAATATACTTATTGTGGGTCCAAATGCTAACACCAAAAAAAAAAAAAAAAAAAAAAAAAAAAAAAAATACGAAACAATTCTGAAGTTTAAACATTATATTCTAACTTTGTATAGTTTATACATACCTTTAGGTGCTTTAATTGGTCCAAAATTCTTTCATAAAGCTCTTTGGTCCTTTCAAACTCATCCTCTAATATTTCAAAATCAACGTATGTCTGTTATTAAACAAATAAGAAAAGAAAAAAATCAATGGTAACAGAATTCTTTTACAATACAACAGAACCAAGGGCAAGTATATAAAACAATACTAAAGAGAATTGTTTTATGAATTAATAGCTTTCTCTTTTTATTTTCCTAAACTCTGTGTTTTTACAGATTGAATAAACTCAATTACTTATAATAAAAAAATCTTTATTTACACATACCCTTATTTTGCACTACAAGTATGGTACAAAAAGGGGAAAACAACATCAAACAAAAGGAAAACAGAAACGTGAACTGAATCATCAAACAACAGAGGCAGTAACAAAATGTAAAAAGGGGAAAAAATCAAACAAAAGAATAGAACACAAAATAAACTGGATTTAGAGATACCTAAACTGAATCATCAAGCTTCTGTCAATATTTATATACTGTGAGGTGAGGAAGTCAGGAAGGAAGGAAGGCGGAGAGGCTGCCATTAGAAGGGGTGAAACCGTAGAATAGAAACGTGGGGAAGGGGAAGGAATCTGAAACCGTGCAACAAAAGGAAATCTGAAACCGTGCAATAAAAGGAAAACAGAGAGTTTGAAACCGTGAATGTTGGGGAAGGGGAAGGATTATGAAACGTGCAACAAAAGGAAAACTGAAATTTTGAGTAAACCGTGTTTCTCAAAGGGTTTAGGTTAAAAAGGACTTTGTGCTTGGGCTTTATGGTGGAATTAAATTTATAAGTGGGCTTTATGTTGAAAAAAGGGCTGGGAAATATTTTACATATGTGAGTAATTTAAAATTGATAAAAACTATTTTCAAATTGTAGAAAAAATACAAAAAATAGAATAAAGATGATATGACTGCTGATGTGGCTCAACGTGAGTGTAGCAACATTAAATGCTATGCTTCAGCTTTTAGTATTATATAGATATAGATTGGAAAATTTAAAGGTTCTTATATTGTCTTCTATTAATTGGGAAATTGATAAAAATCTTTTTGACAAGAATGAAGTTGTAAACCTTACATACTTTATGGACGTTTTGCTTGTTTAAGGTTTTTCTGAAACTACCTGAATATAAACTATGTATTTGAAAGTACATGTAACCTGTGAGCTTTATGTTGTTTTAACTCTATGCCATGTGTGATTTCCTGGTGATCACCTGATTTGGTTTCTATAGTCTTTGTGATAACAAAATCAGATCTAGATTAGTGCCCTTTCACTTTGGATGACACATTCTTCCCTGTTGCCCATAGATGGAAGAGGTTCCTTAATTGTGTGTGGGTGAGGTTGCTACCCATGGGGTCAAACGGCCACATGCTAAAGAGGTCATATTTGATGCATTCTCCCCGTTGTCTATGGGGGAAGAGACAAAACCTAGAGGGTATGGGTGAAGTTGCTGCCCATGGAGCCAAGAGACTACACACCAGAGAGGACAATATCATGCCAATTGTGAATTGGTGGATCCTCTAACTAATCTATGTGATAGTGTGGTATATTTGTGATAAATTACCTTACATTAGATTTTATGGCTTTGGAGTTATATTGTTGGTGTTCACAGATTATAATATATAGTTTCATGGTATTATTTTGAGAAACTTTGTGTTTCATCATTTAATCATTCTTGTCACATTATTATTGAAAATGATCTTGCAGGATTCAGTTAGAGATTTCCCAAATTAAAACATGTATTGTAAACTGTTCATTATCATAAAACTTGCATTTCCCCCACCCCAATTAATTATGCTACTTACTGGACTTTAGCTCATCCCACCCTCTAATAGTCTTTCAGATTAATTAGCTATACCTTGAGCATGAAGCTTACTTCATTGGTGATGATTGGAGTGCTATATTAAATTTGGAGACTTTTGCTGTAAATGGTTGGTGACTCGATCTTGCTATGTACAACGAGACCTTAATTAATTGTATTGGAGGTTGGTCACTTGAGGTTTGTTAGCCTTTGGCGTGGTAGGCCTAGACTCGATGTTAAGGTCCTTATTCTTGATAAGATTGTGACTTTGTATAATCCAATTGGAGTCTTGTAATATATTCATGTATTATTTGGAGGCACATGATTTTTAGTTATTGTTTGTAAATTTGTTATAGAGCTCTAACTTGTAATGTAGAGATTTTAGTATGGTGATATATTCTTGTCTCATGGAAAAGAATGGAAAAAGAAAGATCTTCTACAGTTAGAATTTGCCAAAAATGAAAAATCTACAGGTATCTTAGGGATGTATTTCTCATGCTTTGGACCCTTTTGGGTTTGGGGCGTGACATAAAAGAACTAAAAGATGTAAATGAAACTAAAAAAGAAAAGGAGGAGACACACCTTGATATTTAAAAACAAAATAGAAACTGTCTCAATGTACCTTGGCATATTCTTAGAAGTTCAATCACGCGAATTGCACACTGATAGGGCTTGTATAATATAAAAGTGAAACGTTAGACTTTTTGTTGACCACTCATTATTGCACCATGTGACTATATAACTTTATACTATGTATATATTTAAAAACACCATGCAGTTTTTCCTTTTCATTTTTTTAATAGGCACATTTTCGGTCAATAGACATATTTTTATTCAATATGCACATTTTGGTCAATAAGCACCTTTTCATTCAATAGAAACATTTTCGGTCAATAGGCACATTTTGGTATAACCAATATGAAAGGTTATGACTTTTCAATAGGCACCTTTTGGTATACATATTAAAACTTATCTTATATATACCTATATATGCAACACAAATTAAACTAGAGACGCAATATTCTCTCTTATTTATTCCCATAAAAAACTAACAAATAAAACAACATTTCTTTCTTCTATCTAACTAATAACACTTTGTGCTATTTCTTTTAATATCATTTTTTATTTTAAATTTCATGCATTTTTGCTCACTACTCCAACTCAAAATTGATGTTTTTTTTTTCCCAGAAACTCATCCAGTCGATATTCCCGTGCATTGCATGAGTTAGCGACAAGTTTATATATATATATATATATATATATATATATATATAAAGAGGTATATTCATTATAAATTAGAAATGTATTCAACTAATGACTATTTTAATAATTACTTATGTAATAATATTTAATAAAGCTAACTAAATAAATCAAATTAACATATGTTTAAAATAACACATTCAAATTGATTAAATTCGGTTTTCTAAAAAAAAAAAAAAATGATTAAATTCGAAGTGATAATATTTGTCTTATGAGCCAAAATAATAATTTCTTTTCATTATATTCATCACCATGCATAATCAACTCCATCTAACTTAATGTTGTCATCATCATTCTAGTAAACACCACAACTTTTATGTCACAATTTTTGTGCAATTTTAACGTGGTCAATTCTAAGGGGTTGTCTATTACTTCATATGAACCCATTATGTTTTCTCCATCATTCACAAGCAATCACATTAGAGTTGTAGCAAAAGTTTTATTTACTAGACTTTTTCCGTGAGATAAGTATTACCGTGAACACAAACTCAATAATAGACCCACGTGAAAGTCTTAAAATTCAATCGCGAGTTGACAAGTAAGAATGGTGTGTTTTAGTATGGAAAGGAGATTGTACCTAGCATTACTCATCCAAAAATTACATGGATATGTATTGATAGCATCTGCAAATTATTTTGGAGCGAAACTATAGCATTGCTGTGCATTTCGTGGGCCATTTCCTGTTATAATGTAGTTTTGCGGGCCTTTCTAGTCAATTTGGGTTAAAACAAGCATCTAAGACAATCTCTTCTATAAGGTTTCTTCATTCTTAAGACAAGCTTATCCTACAAACCCTGCACCCGTAATTAATTGAATCCTAAGCCTTCACACGTAACAAAACAACAATCAAGTCCCAAGATTTTCAATCCCCTCAGCGGATATATGGTAATAGAAACATCTTGGGTTATGTTTTGTTTTCCTCATCTGTAATTTATAACGTTGTGTATGAATTGAGTAGATTAAAATTAATTTTAATTTTACATTTCCAAATATCAAATTCAGTGTGGTCACTAAATTAGATATTGCAAAAATTTCACTGGGCCAGATAAGAGCCTGCAAATTCTTGAGGTATTGACTAACTAATTCAACAATAAGCCACCCTCCAAACAGCTCAAATTAGGTCCGCTAGTTTACAGCCACAAGAAAATTTTGGTCAGGTCCAAACTTGCTTAGTCACGTCTGAAGGAAAATAAATAAATAAATAAATAAATAGAACAAATAGTACCTTCCTAATATTAGGGAATTAGAAATTTTGGGCAAGAGCCCCCATCACCATCATTTGAATGAGCCCATTAATTTGAGAGAGAGAAAAGATAAAAGAACTAAAAGATGCAAATGAAACAACAAAACTAAAAGAGGAGACACACCTTGACATTTAAAAACATAATAGAAATTGTTTCAATGTATTTTTGGCATATTCTTCGAAGTTCAATCAAGAGATTCTCATTTCTTCGAAAGTAGATATGGACTGAAATCAGCATCCTACATGCAGCATAGAAGGTCAAGGCCATCTTTACTGTTGTCGGAAAGTTTACAGGTAAAATCAGACTAGAGTAATTATCAAACCCCATCCATATACGGGGAAGAGCCAAAGCTGAAATTTCCTTCATTATGTTCTTCCATTCCCAGCCGGGATTGCAATGAAGTTGATGATGCTTGCTGCGTCTACTTCTATTGGCTTAGAATATGATGAAAAAAATTCAAACAGAGTAACCCAAAGAGAAATCCTCGACAACAAGCTAACAAGATAAAGATTATCTCTAGATTAGATTTATCCAACTAAACTAAGGAAGAGAGAAAGCAATCCGATTGTTTGATGTTTATGCCACGTCTGATTGCTCTCCCATTCCCGTCTTGATCTATGAGAACCACAGCCAGGCCTACATTCGTTTGATCACGCGTACAATTTATCTTTTTTTTTTTTTTTTTTGTTGAGAAAGCCGTAAAATTTATCTCTTGAGAAAGATGCCAGATGGCTTTAGAAATTTCTTGGATGAATCTAATTTCAGGGTAGCTGCCAATTACAAAGCAGTAAAAACATGTTAGAAAATAGAATATATATATATATATATATGTGTGTGTGTGTACATGAACTAAATTCAAAAAGTTAATCTAGCATTACAAAGCATTGAAATATTGTCAATAAAATTAAATGGCATGAAATTTATAGATCTAAGATTAAGAATATCAATACCACCAGGCCTTGTAGCCTGGTGGTACCCGGTACCATGTGTATCTATGAGCTTGGGGGTTCTATCCCCCGCAATTCCCTAGCAAAAAAAAAATAAAAAAAAAGATTAAGAATATCAATATGAATCCTTCTCTCTTTCAGCTAAGAAATCAATTATTGGCTTTTAGCACAAAGATGCGTGGAAGATCTGCTTATGTACTAATGAAACAAACTTTTTCAACATCCACTTCTAATACTAGCTTGAATGAATTTATTAAGAATTTTTTGGGAAGTTCCTAAACATTATATGGGTCGGCAGGGGAGCGCCTAGACCTAGGTCTAAATCGCCACATCTTGCAAAAATTTATAAACAGTCCCAAATCCCTCTATTACACACATAAAATGGCCCTATAATTATACAAAAATTTCTCAAAATTGTAGATTGATAATTGATTTTTTTAATATAAAATACATGGTTTTTTTTTTTTTTTTTTGAGAAACAAACACACACACATTAGGGAGAGGAAAAGAAGTTCTAACACAAAGACACACCACAATATAAAGTACACAGGTTGATTGTGCATTCCTTATCCCACCTCAATGAATACCTCAAAATATTTAGCCAACCAAAATCCAACCCAATTGAAACCCTAAACAATTTGACCAAAAAAAAAAGTTTGTTACAAGCGTGCTTAATATTAATTGAAAATCAATTTTCTTAACTTGTATAGGAGATGTTAATAATACTTAATCACTCAATTTAATTAACATTTGCATTTCAAAAAACAAGAATGGTTTCTTAAACTAAAAATTAAAGTATATAATATCAAAAAAGTTGAATAAATAATATCTTATTAATATTTAAAGGTTAAAAAATCCTAAAACTTATCACCTTAGATTTCAAAATGTATTAAGCTGCCAAATGGGATAAACT
The DNA here is from genome assembly GCA_019022515.1 of Quercus aquifolioides. Taxonomy (NCBI): domain Eukaryota; kingdom Viridiplantae; phylum Streptophyta; class Magnoliopsida; order Fagales; family Fagaceae; genus Quercus; species Quercus aquifolioides. The sequence goes on from JAFHAW010000276.1 coordinate 41,300, forward strand.
TCTAAATAATTGATTATAAAGATTATTGATCATATACTAGTATTCGCTTTTTATCATTGGCCCTTGTAACCTAACTAGCTCACTTTTCAAAAATATGATCAAAATATAATACTTTCATATTTTTAACTATAATAAAAAATAAATAAATAAAAGAGCACAAACAATAACGCTTGGGAGTTTTTGTTTAAAAGTAAAAGTTATTAGTGACAAAAAATAGTTATTAAATACATACTCATTTTTGTAATGCCAACCAGACATATTGGCCACTTCCCTTAGCGCTTCCCTCCATGTATCCACCTTGTCATTTGTGAATTGATTTTGATGATATTTGAAAGCATCTCCAAACGTTCCCCGTTGCTTACGTATATCTGACGGATCCACCTTGTAAAAAATTGGTATCACAATTTGGCCTTTCCTTTTACATTCAATAATTTTGACAAGTTCATTCAAACACCAAGGAGAATGTGAATACATCTTGGAGAATACAATTATCGAAATACTTGAACTTTCAATGGCTTTGAGAAGTTCTTTAGAAATTTGTTCTCCCATTGGGAGCTTGTCATCCATGAAGGTGTTAATACCCTTACTACGTAAAGTGCCATACAAATAACTCGTAAAACCATTGCGGGTATCTTCACCTCTAAAACTCAAGAACACAGATTGTGCACAACTTAATTTAATTCGTAAGATATCTTCAGAAATGTTTTGGATAAATCTAAGTTCAGGGTAGCTGTCAATTACAAAGCATTAAAAACATGTTAGAAAAATGGAATATATGTTTACATGAACTAAATTCAAAAAGTTAATCTTGTGTACTTTGATAGAAATATTGTTAATACAAGTAAATGGCATGAAATTTATAGATCTAAGATTAAGAATGTCAATATGAAATTATGAACCCTTTTCTTTTTCAGCTAAGAAATCACTTTTAGGGTGTGTTTAGATACTGCTTATTTGCTGAAAACTGAAAACTTATTGCTGAAAATACTGTAGCAAATTAATTTTTAAATGTGTGAATAGTGCTGTAAAACCCAAAGAGAGAGAGAGAAAACTATGTTTTGCTGACTTTTGTGGGTCCATGAACAGTACCCATGGACCCACAAAACAAAATGCAGAAGCACAGATGTGCTAAAAAACACCAATCCAAACGTACACTTAGGCTTTTAGCACAAAGACGTGTGGAAGATCTGCTAATGAATAATAAAAAAAATCTTCAATATCCACTTCTAATACTAGCTTGAACGAATTTATTTAGAATTTTGGTGAAGTTTCCAAACATTATAAGGGTGGGCAGGGGAGACTCTAGACCTAGGTCTAAATCCCCACATCTCGCAAAATTTATGACGAGTCCCAAAGCCTTTATTACATAGATAAAAACGCCCCTAAAATTATACAAAAATTTGTCATAATTGTAGAATGATAATTGATTTTTAAATATAAAATATATAGATTGATTGTGCCTTCCTTCTCCCACCTCAAAGAACGCCCTAAAATATTGAACCAACAAAAATCCAACCCAATTGAAACCCTAAACAGTTTGACAAAAAAAGTTTGTTATGAGTGTGCTCAATAATAATTGAAAATCAATTTTCTTAACAACTTATAATAGAGATGTTAATAATACTTAATTTAATTAACATTAGCGTTTCAAAAGACAAGAACACTTTCTTAAATAAATAAAAATTATATAATATCGAAAGTTGAACGAATAATATTTAATTGATATTTAAATGTTAAAAAACCCTAAAATTTATCACCTTTGATTTCAAAATGTATCAAGTGACCAAGTGGGATAAACTTCTAATTTACCGATGATAAAGATTATCTTTTTGATGATAAAGATTATCGATCATATACTAGTATTTGCTTTTATCATTGGCCCTTGTAGCCTAACTAGCTCACTTTTCAAAAATATGATCAAAATATAATACTTTCATAATTTCAGTGGAAAAAAAAAAAAAAAAAAAAAGGAACACAAACAACAACGCTTGGGAGTTTTTGTTTAACAGTAAAATTTATTGGTGATAAAAAAAAATAGTTGTTAAATACATACTCATTCCTGTAATGCCAACCAGATAAATTGCCTGCTTTATGTAGCGCGCTCCTCCATCGCTGCACCTTAACCATGTCATTGCTAAATCTTTTTTCATGTTTTTTGAAAGCTTGTCCAACACTTCCATATTGGTTACGTACTTCTGATGGATCTATGTTGTAAAAAATTGGTTGCACAATTTGGCTTTCCTCTTTACACTCAAGAATTTTGACAAGTTCATCCAAACACAAAGAAGAAAATGCATATCCTTCAGAGAATACAATAATTTTAATCATTGAACTTTCAATGGCTATGAGAAGTTCTGTGGAAATTTCTTCTCCCCTTGAGAGCTTGTCATCCATGAAGGTGTCAATACCTTTATCACCCAAAGTTTCATTCAAATAACTCGTAAAACCATTACGAGTATCTTCACCTCTAAAACTCAAGTACACATCAAATCTGTATTGGTGACTGCAAGTGACATTGGAGTTTCGTTTGTTGGTCTGAAAAGCCATAGTCATTTGGATAGACAGTAGAAAAGATTTAAAAGGAAGAGGGAAATAAAAAAAAGATGCGATGAAATTGGAATTGTAAGAATTTAGGTGAGACTTTCTGAATGGGTTTTTCAAAGAGAGAATGGTAATGGCACAGTTAAGAAATTGGATGTTGGTTACGGTGAGGCCAATAAGACAATACGATAGTCCAATGTGAAAATAGTAAAATACTAGCTGGCGAATTTCATAGTTGGTGGCTAAAGGCGGAGACCGAGAAGACTTGGGACACAGGAGGAAAGTGGACAGAAATTTCTTGGGTACGGAGACCGAGAAGACTTGGGACGACTTGGGACACAGGAGGAAAGCCAACAGAAATTTCTTGGGTACGGAGACCGAGAAGACTTGGGACACAGGAGGAAAGGGGCCAGAAATTGCTTGGGTACGCACTTATTTTTGGAGTGTACTGTGAATTCATTTTCAAACTTTTAAGAAAGGTAGACCCAATTTCTTTTTTCATTATTAAGCTTAGTTTGTTTGTTTGTGTTTTTTTTTTTTTGGAAAGAAAAGACTTCATTCAATTAACCAATAACGATTGCATCATGATACAAAGCTGCCCTAGCGAATGGAGGTAAATCTTCCATCCAATACATATCCTTAATAATATTTTTCGCATATTGAGCTAACCTATGAGGCACTTTGTTGTGAAGGCACATGCTACTGATGGTAAAGTTGCTGACACAGTTGGTGATAAGGCTGCTGGTAAAAGACCTGTAGTATAGGTAAAATAGGAGGTAAACTATAGGTAGCATAGTGTAGTTGAGGAAGGGAGTAGTCTGTTACTATTTATGTACACGTGTTAGAGTTTGGGAGCAACTGATTGAGAGTTAGTTAGGATAATCCCACTCTTTACGGATTTGGTTACCTTTATATATATTGGGACTTGTATCTAATCATAAATCAATGAGAACAGAATTTCTTTCATAAAATCTCTCTCTCTCTCGTTCTTCTTTGTTTTCCCTTTATTCTTTTCTTCTTGCATTTCAATACTTTTCATGGTATCAGAGCCACCATTAATGGCTTCTGCTCCGAGCTCTAGTTCTTCAACAACTCCTCCTACCTCTATTCCTCTGGTGAATCCATCGTTGCTATTGTTATCGAATATGTCCAGCATGATGACAGTGAAGCTAGATTTCACCAATTATATTGTGTGGAAGCACCAAATCGTTGTGATTCTTGAAGCTTATGCGATGATTGGTTTTCTTGAAGAATCGTGTGTAGCTCCAGATCCTTTCTTGAAAGATAGTTCTGGAAATTTCACTAGAGAGTCAAATCCAGAATTTATCAATTGGAAAAGCAGAGAGCAAGCCCTCTTTACTTTCATCAATTCTACTTTATCACCATCGGTCCTAGCCATCACCGTGGGTCAGAAATCTGCGAAGGGAGTCTGGAATGCACTTGAAAAGAGGTTTGCTTCTGTATCTCGTTCTCATATTTTGAGTTTAAGAAATGAATTGCTGAGTATTAAGAAAGGTCCTGAAAGCATGGATAATTTCTTTCAAAGAATTAAAGAAGCTAGGGATAGGTTGAGTTCTGTTGCTGTGTTTGTTGATGAAGAAGAACTCATACACTTAGTTTTAGAAGCATTACCACATGAATATAGTGCATTCTGTTCTACAATTAGGACTCGTAATGATGTGGTTACTATTGAAGAATTGAATATTTTGTTAAATGCTGAAGAGAGGGCTCTTAAGAAGAAATCTGAGATTAGGGATACAACTAGAGATTCAGCTATGGCTATGATTCTTCAGAGTGGTTTTAATCATAATAATAATAGAGGTAGAGGTAGAAATGGCAATCAGAGGGGTCGTGGTAGAGGATTTAATAATTTTAGTCCTAATTTTGGGTTTAATCATGGTCAATCCTCTGGTCAGTCCTCTGGCAATGCAAATGGTATTCTTCAGTTTCCTGGATTTCAACCACAATCTCAGCAAAGGAATGGTTCTGGTTTTCCTTCATTTCAGTCTCAAGGTCAATCTCAGGCTTCAAGACCTACTTGTCAGATTTGTGGAAAGAATGGTCATACTGCATTGGATTGTTATCATCGCATGAATTTTGCCTATCAAGGCAGACATGCTCCAGCCAAGCTAGCCTCTATGGCAGCTAGTTCTATGGCAGCAACTGCAAATTCTGCTTCAGCAAATGCTTTGAGTTGGCTTACTGATACAAGGGGATCATGTCACACCTGATTTTTCTCAGCTTTCATTGACTTCTCAAGCTACTGCTGGTCATGAAACTGTTACTGTTGGCAATGGGCAAGAGTTACCTGTGACTCATGTTGGAAATGGTAAGCTTCAAACACCCTCTCATTGTTTTCGTTTAGATAATGTCCTTAGGGTCCCAGATTTAGCTTCCAATCTTTTATCTGTTCATAAACTTTGTTTACAAAACAATGCCTTTTGTTATTTTGATGCCAATCAGTTCTTAATTGTGGATTTGGCTACGGGGAAGGTTCTTTATCAAGGCCTGAGTAAAGATGGTGTGTATCCTATTCCATTTCCTTCACAACCATCTGCTGATTCTACTATTACTTCATCTCTTGCTTTCAAGTCTTCTGTTACTACTCCTGTTTCCAATGAAGCAATGTTGTGGCATCAAAGACTTGGTCATCCTTGTTCCAAACTTCTTCATTCTGCCTTGTCTTCCTTCAATAATAGTGTTAAAATTTCTGTACATGATAACATTTGTTCTCAATGTAAATCTTGTATAAGTGCTAAAATGCACAAACTTCCCTTTCCACAGCATGTCATGTCTAGTACTTCTCCTTTACAACTTGTTAACAGTGATGTTTGGGGCCCTGCTCCTGTTACTTCTACTCTTGGTTATAAATACTATGTCATTTTTGTTGATGACTTCACTAGATTCACTTGGTTGTTTCTTCTTAAACATAAATCTGAAGTGTTTCCTGTTTTCTTGCACTTTAAAGCTTTTGTTGAAAATCAGTTTGAGTCTAAAATCAAAATCCTTAGGAGTGATGGTGGGGGTGAATATATGAGTAATCAATTTAAGTCATTTTGCTTGGATCATGGCATCCAACATCAGTTGTCATGCCCTTATACTCCTCAGCAAAATGGTGTTGCTGAGAGAAAACATAAGCATATTGTTGAAAGTGGCCTTTCCATGCTTTATCAGTCAAATCTTCCTTCTTCTTATTGGTGTTATGCCTTTAGTACTGCCACTTATCTGATTAATAGACTTCCCTCTTCAGTGTTGGCTTTTAAGAGTCCTTGGGAACTGTTATTTCATTCTGTTCCTCCTTTATCTTCTTTGAAAACTTTTGGTTGTACTTGTTTTCCTCTTCTCAAGCCATATACTGATCACAAACTTCAACCCAAGTCCACACAATGCATCTTCTTAGGATACCCTCCTTTATCCAAAGGGTATATGTGTTTTGATCCTCATAGTCATAAAGTCTATATTACTCCCCATGTTATCTTTAATGAGTCTGACTTCCCTACTATTCCTACTAGTCATTCTGATTCTTCTTCCTCATCTTCTTCTGTTCATCTTCCTTTGGACCTTTGGATTTCTAGTCTTTTGTCCAGTTCTTCTCCTTCCTCTTTTTCTGGTACCTCTGCTGCTTTGCCTTCTGTCCTTTCCTCTTTTCCTGTGTCTCATCAGTCCTCTATTGTCCCTATCACTTCCACTGATGTTTCTTACCTTCTTTAATTCCTGTACCTTCCTCGGGTCCAGCTGCTTCCTTCTCTCATGCTGAGATTTCAGATCAGTTGTCATCTCCACTTCCTCCATCTACTTCCTGTTCACTTCCAAACACTTATCCCATGCTTACCGGATCCAAACATGGTATCTTCAAGCCCAAAGCTTATGCAGTTGTGAGAAATTATCTTCAAGAAGAACCACCTACTTTTGCTATTGCTTCTAGGTTTCCCCATTGGATTGAGGTTATGGATTCAGAGTACAAATCTCTTTTGAAGCAGAAAACTTGGTCTTTAGTCCCTCTTCCTTCTGGTAAGAATGTGGTTCAGTGTAAATGGGTGTATAAAATTAAGAGGGGCAGTGATGGTTCAATTGCTAGATATAAGGCAAGGCTTGTTGCTAAGGGGTTTTTGCAGCAGTATGGTCTGGACTATAAGACCTTTAGTCCTATGGTTAAGCCTGCCACAATCACGATTATTTTGGCATTGGCTGTTCAGTTTAATTGGTCATTGAAGCAATTGGATGTGTCTAATGCTTTTTTGCATGGTGTGCTTCAAGAGGAGGTGTTTATGTCTCAACCCCCTGGTTATGTGGATCCTGACCATCCTGAGCTTGTTTATAAACTGCATAAGGCCATTTATGGTCTCAAACAGGCACCTAGGGCCTGGTTTGACAGTTTTACCTCTCAGCTATATCATATTGGTTTCACAGCTTCTTCTGCAGATTCTAATTTGTTTATTCTGCATCAAGGTTCATTTGTGGTTTATCTTCTCCTTTATGTGGATGACATTATTATTACTGGTAATAGTGTTCCTTTCATTGATCATTTGGTCTCCAGACTTGCTGCTGAGTTTGATTTAAAAGATCTTGGTCCCCTTGCTTATTTTCTGGGTCTTCAGATTGAGTATACCTCTTTTGGCTTGTTTGTGCATCAGTCCAAGTATGCCTTGGATTTACTGACCAAGTTCAATATGCTAGATTGTAAGCCTTGCCTCACTCCCTGCTCTCCCACAGCTCATGTTAACTATCAGACTAGCCTTTTGCTCCCTGATTCTACAGTTTTTAGAAGCATGGTTGGTGGGCTGCAATACTTGACTTTTACCAGGCCTGATTTGGCCTTTTCTGTTCAGGAAGTATGCCAATTTATGAGCCACCCTACACAACATCACCTAGTGGCAGCCAAGAGGATTCTTAGATATATCAAGGGTACATTGCATCATGGCCTTAATTTTCAGGCAGGTTCTTTAGCCCTTTCATCTTACTGTGATGCTGACTGGGCAGGTGATCCCTTTGATAGGAAGTCTATTATTGCTATGGTGGTCTTTTTGGGTCATTCTCCCGTTACTTGGTCTGCTAAGAAGCAGCTTACTGTGGCCAGATCATCTACTGAAGCTGAGTATAGGGCATTAGCTACCACTGCTGCTGAGTTGAGTTGGCTTAGAATGATCCTTAAAGATTTGGGAATTTTCTTGTCCTTGTCTCCTATGCTTTGGTGTGATAATGTGTCTCCTTGGCTTTGGCTTCCAATCCCATCTTTCATGCTAGGACCAAGCATATTGAAGTTGATTATCATTATATTCGTGAAAAGGTTCTAAGTAAAGAATTGAAGGTTCATTTCATCTCCACTCTTGATCAACTAGCTGATATTTTTACCCAAGCCCTCTCTTCTCCACGTTTTCTGGACCTTGCTCACAAACTGATGGGAGTCCCTCCCCTCAGTTTGAGGGGGGATGTGAAGGCACATGCTACTGATGGTAAAGTTGCTGACACAATTGGTGATAAGGCTGCTGGTAAAAGACCTGTAGTATAGGTAAAATAGGAGGTAAACTACAGGTAGCATAATGTAGTTGAGGAAGGGAGTAGTCTGTTACTGTTTATGTACACGTGTTAGAGTTTGGGAGCAACTGATTGAGAGTTAGTTAGGATAATTCCACTCTTTACGGATCTGGTTACCTTTATATATATTGGGACTTGTATCTGATTCAGAGATCAATGAGAACAGAATCTTCTTTCATAAAATCTCTCTCTCTCGTTCTTCTCTGTTTTTCCTTTATTCCTTTCTTCTTGCATTACAATACTTTTCATTTGTTTCCCCCCTTCTTGTAAACTCAACATTCACCCAACGCAGCCTTCAAAATATCTGCTGGATATCACCTACCACTTTACCCATCAACGATTCATCAACATTCGGAGAGGATATAGCTTGCATGACTGTATTATTATCACCTTCATCAATGAATTCAAAGAAACCAGCATCCGTGGCAAATTCAATTGCCTTTCTACAAGCAAGGAGTTCTGCTTCTTCACTGCAGAAGACCGAAGGTCCCTTGGCAGACATCGCAGCCATCACTTCCCTTTTATCATTTTTTATCACTTCTTCAAACCCGGTCCTATCCAATCTAGAAAACACAGCAATATCGAAATTTAATTTATACATCGAAGATGGAGGAGATTTCCATGAATCCCGACATGGTTGCTGCACCTGAACCGCAACAAACTGATTCTGAGCAGCCCGATAGTCCTCTAAATATTCCAACGCTCTTTTGTTTAGCCAACCTGGTTCATGAAATTTCGCACCGTGAATCACTCTATTCCGCTAGGTCCAGATTAGCCACGCCTAAACCACCATTAATTCCAAATCTTCCTGTGCCAACCGCTCCATTAAATACTCCATCAACTGGAACATATCAAGCAGCCCGTGTTTTGCTTTCTGCAGCAATTTCACACTACTTGCCGACACATCCTGAGTAGCAGCACAGTCCCAAAGCACATGCACGACCTTCTTTGGAAACCTGGTACAGATTGGACAGATAGCATCCGTGATAATCCTTCGATTAGCAAGATTCATCTTCGTTGGTAGAATATCATTGCAAGCTCTCCAGGCAAACACCTTAACTTTGTTCGAGATTTTATGTTTCCATAAAGCAGCCCAGATCCTCTTCCCAGCACAACCATCAGACCTCTCGGCCATATTCTCTCTTTGCATCAGCTCCCTAGCCACCTTGTATGCAGATTTGACAATGAACAAACCCTTCTTAGTAGGTAGCCAAACTATAAAATCATCCACATACCTCCTACTCGAAGCAATTCTACAAATAGCTTCAGCATCTTCCATAAAGCAGCCTAAATCCTCTTCCCAACACAACCATCAGAACTCTCGGCCATATTCTCTCTTCGCATCAGCTCCCTAGTCACCTTGTATGCAGATTTGACAGTGAACAAACCCTTCTTAGTAGGTAGCCAAACTATAAAATCATCCACATACCTCCTACTCAAAAGAATTCTACAAATAGCTTCAGCATCTTCCTTATCAAACATCTCCATAATCCAATCAGTCCTCCACAAGTGTAAATCATGATTTATTAGGTCTAAAACCAAAGCATCACTTACATCCTCCTTGGCCGAGTGAATGATAGAATTTGTAGGATAATTAGGAATCCATTTATCCCTCAAAACCTGAATTTAATGCCCACTTCCAACCCTCCAACAACAACCCAATTTTAATGTAGGCAAGGCCACCATAATACTCTTCCACACATATGAACAATTAGGGGACACCTTGGACTCAAGAAAATGAGATCTTGGAAATTACCTCGCTTTTAGACACTTGTACACTAACGGATTAGTATCATACATCAACCTCCATCCTTGCTTAGCCAACATAGCTAAATTAAAAGCCCTTAGATCCCGAAAACCCATTCCACCATCTATCTTCGAAAGTGTCAACTTTTCCCAACTTTTCCAGTGAATTTTCCTCGCATTTCCAACCTGAACCCACCAAAACTTAGCACACATCGCATCAAGTTCATCACAAAGTTTCATAGGGAGTTGAAAAACACTCATGGTATATGTGGGAATAGACTGAGCCACTGCCTTAATAAGCACCTCTTTACCTACCTTAGATAACATCATACCCTTCCAGCTCTGTAATTTTTTCCAGATTCTATCCTTCAAGTGCGAGAAAGTATAGTATTTAGTTCGCCCTGTTAAAGTTGGTAGCCCCATGTATGAATCAAATCTACTCACCTCCTGCACCCCCAAAATACTTTGTATGTCTTGTTTCTGATCATCAGATGTGTTGCTGTTGAAATAAACTGAGGATTTCTCCAAATTGATGCATTGCCCCGATGCATTTGCATATGTCTGAAGGATTTCAGAAATTGTCTCCACTTCACTTCTTATAGCCCTGCAGAACACTAATGAATCATCTGTAAATAACAAATTAGAAACTTTGGGTGCCCCTCTACAAATAAAGACTCCATGGATACGTGACTTATTTTCTGCCTTTGTTAATAAAGAAGTAATGCCCTCTGCACACAACAAAAATAAATATAGTGAAATAGGATCGCCTTGACGAATTCCTCTAGAAGGAAGCACATTACCATAGGGTTTCCCATTAATTAAAATAGAGAAGGATGAAGTAGTAACAGAACTCATCACTCTATCAATTCATTTTTCAGGAAAACCCAATCTGTGCATAATATTCTATAAAAAAAGCCATTCCACCCGGTCATATGCTTTGCTTACATCAAGCTTCAAAGCCAAAGAACCTGTCTTGCCCTTCTTCCTGGAATGCATAGTATGTAGAGTCTCATATGCCAGAACATTATTTGCAATTAGGCAGCTCGGAACAAAAGCACTTTGAGTGGGGAATATAATTTCAAGAAGCACTTGTTTCAGCCTGTTTGCAAGAACTTTGGAGATAATCTTGTAGAAGACATTACAAAGGCTTATAGGTCTAAAATCGGACATCTTCTCCGGATTTTTAACTTTAGGAATAAGCACAATATTAGTATGATTTCAAGCAGGCAACATAATCTCATCATTCAAAAAACCCAAAACAACATTAACAACAGCATCACCCACAACATGCCAAAATTTTTGATAAAATAAAGCATTCATACCATCAGGTCCAGGTGCTTCCGTTAGGCCCATCTGGAACACTGCTGTTTTAATCTCTTCAGCAGTAAAATCACAAGACAAAATTCTACATCTCAGGTGTCACCTTGACTGAAACAGAATCCAGACACTCCTCCAATTGCTACCTTTGCAATATCCTCAACCTCCTCCACCCAATGTTCTTGTGAGTTCTTAATCCCCTTGACATGGTTCCATCTACGCCTTTGCATTGCTTTTGAATGAAAGAACTTCGTATTTTTATCCCCATGCTTAAGCCAAGCCACTCTTGATCGTTGTGCCCAATAAATCTCCTGCTTTAATAGAAGATCATCCAATTTTTTACTCACCTCCAAGTACTCAGCCTGACTAGCATCAGTACTGATGAGAATGCAAAATGTCATATTTTTCTCCATTAATGTGTAGTCTTTTATATTTATTTGGTGCCTAAATGTACTCATTAATCTTATATTTTGATTTAGGATGCAAATGGAGGCATTAAGTGCAAAACGTAGCTAATTGGGCGATTCTGGACAGCTTTGACATCGCTTCGTAATCTGGGTGTAACTCTCTCATCAGAGCTCCGATTGAGATGATTCAAGATGATATGGAACTCCAAGACAAATCTCTACAACTTTCATGTTTTGAGTTTTGAGAGATACGGGTTGAATCAAGGACGAAATCGGGCTTGAAGTTGCTGCACCTGCACTGTTGACGTTCTGGAATGTTCCTTTGCCTGCAATTCTAATATGTGGATCTGATGCGATTTATTTTTGGAAGCTTCCAGATCTGATGCATGAAATTTCCAGCTGAAAAACATTGCTTTCCTTGTTATATTAGGACTTTGTTTTATTTTTAATATTTTTCCTTAATTAGTCAAATTTGGATATTATTATTTAGAATATTTTTAGGAGATTTTGTAGGTTGGGAAAGGGGGAATTAACGTGTAAAAGGGGGAGGAGAAATTAGATTGGACACACACATGCCTCTCTCTCCCCTATTCTCTGATTTTTTCCTATGAGTTTTCAAATGGCCCCACGTGGCTAAAACTTTTATACTTGGTCAAAGGAAACTGAAGCCTCGGAATCAATAAAACTGTGAGATCTAATTTGTTTTTTATTGTTCAATTTATGCTTTGAATATCGGATGTTCTTTTGTGCCTATTTTCATGATTGTCTCGTTTAATTACTAGGAGGCCTACTAGTTTATTATTCGTTGCAATTTACTGCTAGGTTAGATATCAAATCCGTAATTGTTTGATCCCTCTAATTTGTGAGGCAACTAAGATTTAATGATTTGCTGCGTCAGGAATTATTAGATCTTAGGAAGAATGCTCGACCAAATTAAATGCAACCGCTTGTGTTTGTGTTGTTCTTAAGGCTGCTACTAAATTAAACCTTTAGCGCTTGTCTTGGGTTGTTTAGTAGTTAAGGTTTATTAGATCGCTTGTTTTCTAATTAACTACGACTAAGGAGAGATAGGAAAATAGTTCCAACGGTGAATATTCAAAGTGTGAATTGATATATACTTGCATCGATGATCAATTGTAAAATTCGATGGTGGATGTTGACTTGGACGAAGGTTTGTTCTCTTGATTGATTTCAATACTTTAATTTGAATTGTTCCTTAGTTGTCCCCCCCCCCCCCCCTCTCCTTGTTCACGTAGCATAAAACTACACTAAATACTCTCTGTGGGAATGATCATTACTAACACCACTACATATATTTTTAGGAGTATAGGTTTTATTTTTGGTTGCCTGCAATAGCACACCAAATTTTGGCGAAGTTGCTGGGGAGTGATTCTAGTCGATTTTTGTGCTTCTTGTGATCTTTATTTCATTCTTGAAACTTTTGAAAAAAAAAAAAAAATCGTTAGTTTTTTTATAGTTACGGTTTTGGCAAAATTTTGATTGCGGTAGAACTAGGCCTTGATAGTATAGTGTTTTGAAGGTAAACGACGTTTTGAGCAAGACTAGCTAATCCATTGGATTATTAGCCCCACCCTCTCGAGGCCAAATTCTACTGTTTTCTAGGGGTTTTAGGCGTTTTTTGTGTTTTAGCGTAGAATTTTTATTTATTTTCATTACTCTAGATTTTTCCTGATTTTTTTTCATGGTTTATTTGAGTTTCCTTGATTGTTTATGACTGTAACTCGATCTTCTAATCAAGGTGATTTGCAGTACGATCTAGAAATAGAGAGAACTTTGCGCAGGTTAAGGAGGAAAGTTCGGAGAAATTCTAAAGAGCACGATCTAGCTCTTGATTCCCTATTTACTAGCGATTTTGATTTTGAAGAGGAAGAAGTCATGGCTGGAAATCAAACTTTGAAAGAGCTTGCTGCCCTTGATTTGAATCAACCCTTATGCATAATACTCCCTACTTTAGATGCTACTACTACTTTTAAATTAAAATCTGGACTAATACATCTCTTGCCCACTTTTCATGGCCTTGCAGGTGAAGATCCTCACAAGCATCTAAAGGAGTTGCATGTGGTATGCATGAGTATGAAACCCAAGGGGTTGACTGAAGATCAAATTAAATTAAGAGCCTTTCCGTTTTCTTTGA